>JALPQI010013242.1:0-27782 GCA_025490895.1 Thaumatotibia leucotreta
AATCTATTTATGATTAAATGAAAAGGTAAATCTAAAAATATGTCAATTACCTAACATAAAAAATATTTTAATACAATTCTTGTATTGTACTTTATTTACTCATTTCATGTAGGTAGTACCTTCTTATGAAGACAAATCTTACGAATCCAAACTTGATAAAGTTACGTCATTTCATTTCCAAGTTCCTGTCCATGATTCCATTGAATTGCATTGTCATTCGACATATGTATGTGTACGAGTATAGTACGTATACGAGTACAAAACGTTCTTATCTTACTTATCTTATCTTATTGGTGGGGCCCTTTCGGGTACACTTCGACCCATTGGGATCTTTTGTGTAATTGCCCCGGTTTCGCGTACCCCAGGGATTGTTCTATCAACTCAATATGTTTGAGGTTGGACCCTAGCGGTAGCGTTTTGACCTCCTTCGGTTCCAGATAGCCGGTTCCGAAGTCTTTCATCCTTTGTCTGGCAAGGGCATGACATTCGCACATCAAGGTGTTTCATTGTCTCCTCTTCTTCGCCACACATTCTACAGTCTATGCTGTCAGAAAAATCCATTTTGGCCAAAAGAGTTTTGACCCCAAAGTGTCCCGTAAACACCCCCGTTATGAGTTTGAGTTGTCTTTTGCTATATTTCCAAAGCTTTTTGCTCCAGCCCGAGTCTAATTCGTGCATAAAGAGCTTTGAATGTCTGAGCCCCGTCAGATTGTTTCACTCTTCCTGGTGCTTCCATCTAACTCGCTCTTTCATGGCTGTTTTTGTGGTTCTTGTGAGAGTCCCACAAATGGCTCTGGGCCTCAGTATAAAACGTTAACTCAATCTCTCTTAATCAAATTTAGCTCACAAGATTGGATAAACTTTTTGAACGCTTTCCCTCTCGCGTCAAAACGTGCGACCGATTTCGGTCAACGCGGCATGTACCTGTAGCCAGGGGTCGGATACCGGTTTTTGCTCCATACAAAAGAACGGTTCGAATTCCGTTCTTTTTCGTTCTTCGATTTATAACTTTTTTGTTAATGGAATAATTGAAAAATATGATGTTAATAATTACATAAAATGTTGAATACTACATAAAGAGCGTAAAATATTTTAAAATATTGAGCTATATCGAGGTTTTTCTAAAAAACCGGTTCCGATCCCTGCCTGTAGCAGCGTAGCGGAAATGTGGAGTGACATTGCCCTGTTCTAAAGCATGTAGCTGCTGCTTAGTTGTCTAACGGGTCGAGTGAGTGTGACCTGTCACTTTGAAGAATCGAATTAATTAATTATTAAAATTCAGTTTTTAAACGGTTTGGTTATAATCTGCACCTATATCCTCGGTTTCGATAAAAACCTGGACGATTAATAGGTACACACGATAGACGCACAAAGGATACGTATAGCCATCCTAAGGGGGAACGCAGCCAGCATTATGGGCACCCTCCGCAAGGTTCGGATCTCGGTGACCTCAACTAAGTAGTTAGTTCTTTTTAGGTACCCTATGTTTAGTAATTTCATGTAGTTTTGGCTTTCTATGTTTATGGATAATAAATATACTGTAGACAATATTTTTAGCAGCAGTGTGGCCGTACCTTTATGTGGGTAAAATGCTGATGTCTACTCGTAATTGTCTGTCCTTAACAGTAGATTCAATCCATTATTCAGCGCACACTTCTTTCATTATGTCCCCAAGTAATCCGACCAAAAGCTTTCTCTCGAGGTACCCGAAGTGCCTAGCTTTTATTTGGCCTAATTTATTAGGAGTCTTATTTCTGAACCGTTTTCTTTTCACATTCAAATAAATTGGGATGGATGGGAATAAATATGTTGATAAGCTAACAATAGGTACTGTTGTCTGGAATTTAGACTAACAATGAACACATTGCAGAACTTTCTCAAAATTGCGTAAAATTACCGGACATTTTCATGAGGAAATTCTCGTGCAAGTTGCCATTGAGAACATCGACAATAAGCCCCCTTACCCAGGTGATTGTACATTTATTTATTAGAAATATATTAATTTACATAAGCACTACACGTGTTTTAAGTTGCGTGACCGACGGTATAGGAAGACCAAAGGAAAGAATGAAAGAACTAAATCAAAAGATTCAAACTCCGATCCGAATAAATGAATGATTGAAGTTTGTTGGAGTTGCCGACAATGATTTTGGTCGATTCAAAATCTGTCTAAAACAGGCTTTATAGCTATTGAAAGTTGCAGGACTTCAAACTTCGTACCAAGATGAATTATCGAGAGCTAGGATTTCCTTTTGTAGTGGTGTTACTAAAAGTACACTCTTGAGGTGGTTACGTCTTATGACGTTCTGTAAATTAGGTTTACTATTAAAGAATATTCAAATACCTAAGCGTGTAAGCTTGTAGAACAGGTATCATTCCATTGCGGTTCTTAGTAACTTATCTATATCTGGGAGAGGCTAACCGGCTAACCAATATTCTTTGTTAAGTGAATCGTTTTCGAGATTTCAGCTCTCAAAGTCGTAAAAAGTGTCCCCCTCTCTATTTTTTAAACTACGTGGTTTAAGATTCTTCAAAGTATTTCTTGTTATTTTTGAGATACGAATAGGTATATAGGTGATTTAACTGTAATTTTTAAATTTGCTGCTACGGAACGGAACCACGCGCGCGCGAGTCCGATTTGAACTTGTCCGGTTTTTGACCAGCTACAAAGGAGACAAAATCGGACTAGGTTTGTCATTTTCCGTTCATTTCCCGTCAAGATGTTTCGCCCCTCGGAATCCGATGTCTGGTGATGATTGTGTTAGGATATTTTTAGTTTTTAAACGGTTTTTATTAACTTCACCGCGTATCAACTGTCGTCGATGCTTCAAATCTTGTGATCGATTTTTCGACCACTTCTACTGCACCAAAATTTATGAAATTTGGAACTCTTGTCAAGTCCCCATGACAATGCAATATTATAATATTTGTATCCTTGTACCCTCAAAGCCTGATGCTGCAGACGTACTGCTTACCTTATCCGAGAGTGTTAGACACGTGAAAATGAAAGTATAGCATGTTTGGCATAATCAAATACTAACAGCCTGATCTTGACTTCCAACTCCTCACTCCTGATGCTGCAGTACTGCCCACAATAACCGCAAGGTTTATCTTTTATCGATTTCTTGATTTTAAAGAAGTTCTTTAGATATTAAGTAGAAACATGCGAATTTAATACTAACGTCCAACTCCTCAGATCTGATACTCCAGTGCTACTGCCTGCCACAACCGCTAGGTTTAGCGATCTATAGATTTTGAAGTACTGCTTTAGACATTTTGCAGAAACATACGGATTTCATTATCATAATCATCATCATATCAGCCGAAAGACGTTCACTGGTGAATAAAGTGTTATTTATTAGCTTCTCTTGCACCGCTCACAGTTTCTCTGTTTTGCCCGATGGTTAACTGGTAGAGAATGCTTCATAGCATTAAGTCCGCCTTTTGTATGATTTTTATTTTGTGCAATAAAGATTAAATACATAAATAAAGGCCTCCCCCAAAGATTGCCACAAGGACCGGCCCTGTGCCACCCGCATCCAGTGACCTTCACCAGGTCATGAGTCCACTTTATGGGGTGCCTACCCACGCTGCGCCTTCCGGTACGTGACCACCACTCTAAAAACTTACCGCCCCAACGGCCATCGGTTCCACGCGCGACGAGCCCCGCCCACTGCCACTTCAGTTTAGCGATTCGAAGAGCTATATCGGTTATTTTGGTTCTGCAGCGGATGGTCTCATTTCTAATCCGATATCGCAGAGAAACTCCAAGAATAGCCCTTTGCCCTTTGGGTGACATTGAGCATTCTTATAAAGCCCATTGTAAGCGAGCACGGTTTAGTACCGTAGGTCATCACTGGCAACATACACTGATCAAAGACTTTCGTCTTCAAACCCTGCGGAATATTGGACGAAAAGATACAGACGGATTTAATACTGACTTCCAACTCCTCAAACACATGTCACTGCCAGCCATGTCGGGCGTGAGTGGATCGCGTAGCGTAGGGCGAGCCGTCGGGCCTGCGGCCCTCCAGCTGATAGAGTGACAGCGTGAGTGGAGCGCGTAGCGTAGGGCGAGCCGTCGGGCCTGCGGCCCTCCAGCTGATAGAGTGACAGCGTGAGTGGAGCGCGTAGCGTAGGGCGACCCGTCGGGCCTGCGGCCCTCCAGCTGATAGAGTCACAGCGTGAGTGGAGCGCGTAGCGTAGGGCGACCCGTTGGGCCTGCGGCCCTCCAGCTGATAGAGTGACAGCGTGAGTGGTGCGCGTAGCGTAGGGCGAGCCGTCGGGCCTGCGGCCCTCCAGCTGATAGAGTGACAGCGTGAGTGGAGCGCGTAGCGTAGGGCGACCCGTCGGGCCTGCGGCCCTCCAGCTGATAGAGTCACAGCGTGAGTGGAGCGCGTAGCGTAGGGCGACCCGTCGGGCCTGCGGCCCTCCAGCTGATAGAGTCACAGCGTGAGTGGAGCGCGTAGAGTAGGGCGAGCCGTCGGGCCTGCGGCCCTCCAGCTGATAGAGTGACAGCGTGAGTGGAGCGCGTAGCGTAGGGCGAGCCGTCGGGCCTGCGGCCCTCCAGCTGATAGAGTGACAGCGTGAGTGGAGCGCGTAGCGTAGGGCGACCCGTCGGGCCTGCGGCCCTCCAGCTGATAGAGTCACAGCGTGAGTGGAGCGCGTAGCGTAGGGCGACCCGTCGGGCCTGCGGCCCTCCAGCTGATAGAGTCACAGCGTGAGTGGAGCGCGTAGAGTAGGGCGAGCCGTCGGGCCTGCGGCCCTCCAGCTGATAGAGTGACAGCGTGAGTGGAGCGCGTAGCGTAGGGCGACCCGTCGGGCCTGCGGCCCTCCAGCTGATAGAGTCACAGCGTGAGTGGAGCGCGTAGAGTAGGGCGAGCCGTCGGGCCTGCGGCCCTCCAGCTGATAGAGTCACAGCGTGAGTGGAGCGCGTAGCGTAGGGCGACCCGTCGGGCCTGCGGCCCTCCAGCTGATAGAGTGACATCGTGAGTGGAGCGCGTAGCGTAGGGCGAGCCGTCGGGCCTGCGGCCCTCCAGCTGATAGAGTGACAGCGTGAGTGGAGCGCGTAGCGTAGGGCGACCCGTCGGGCCTGCGGCCCTCCAGCTGATAGAGTCACAGCGTGAGTGGAGCGCGTAGAGTAGGGCGAGCCGTCGGGCCTGCGGCCCTCCAGCTGATAGAGTGACAGCGTGAGTGGAGCGCGTAGCGTAGGGCGACCCGTCGGGCCTGCGGCCCTCCAGCTGATAGAGTCACAGCGTGAGTGGAGCGCGTAGAGTAGGGCGAGCCGTCGGGCCTGCGGCCCTCCAGCTGATAGAGTGACAGCGTGAGTAGATCGCGTAGCGTAGGGCGACGCGTCGGGCCTGCGGCCCTCCAGCTGATAGAGTGAAAGCGTGAGTGGAGCGCGTAGAGTAGGGCGAGCCGTCGGGCCTGCGGCCCTCCAGCTGATAGAGTGACAGCGTGAGTGGAGCGCGTAGCGTAGGGCGACCCGTCGGGCCTGCGGCCCTCCAGCTGATAGAGTGACAGCGTGAGTGGAGCGCGTAGCGTAGGGCGACCCGTCGGGCCTGCGGCCCTCCAGCTGATAGAGTGACAGCGTGAGTGGAGCGCGTAGAGTAGGGCGAGCCGTCGGGCCTGCGGCCCTCCAGCTGATAGAGTGACAGCGTGAGTGGAGCGCGTAGCGTAGGGCGACCCGTCGGGCCTGCGGCCCTCCAGCTGATAGAGTGACAGCGTGAGTGGAGCGCGTAGCGTAGGGCGACCCGTCGGGCCTGCGGCCCTCCAGCTGATAGAGTGACAGCGTGAGTGGAGCGCGTAGAGTAGGGCGAGCCGTCGGGCCTGCGGCCCTCCAGCGGATAGAGTAACAGCGTGAGTGGATCGCGTAGCGTAGGGTGACCCGTCGGGCTTGAGGCCCTCCAGCTGATAGAGTGACAGCGTGAGTGGACCGCGCAGGGCGAGCCGTCGGGCCTGCGGCCCTCCAGCTGATAGTGTGACAGCGTGATTGGATCGCGTAGCGTAGGGCGACCCGTCGGACCTTCGGCCCTCCAGCTGATAGAATGACAGCGTGAGTGGATCGCGTAGGGCGAGCCGTCGGACCTTCGGCCCTCCAGCTAATAGAGTGACATCAGCGTGAGTGGACCGCGTAGGGCGAGCCGTCGGGCCTGCGGCTGTCTGGCCGATAAACTGACAGCGTGAGTGGATCGCGTAGCGTAGGGCAACCCGTCGGGCCTGCGGCCCTCCAACTGATAGAGTGATAGCGAGAATGGATCGCGTAAGGCGAGCCGTCGGGCCTTCGGCCCTCCAGCTGATAGAGTGACATCAGCGTGAGTGGATCGCGTAGGGCGAGCCGTCGGGCTTGCGGCCCTCTGGCCGATAAACTGACAGCGTGAGTGGATCACGTAGCTTATCAGCTTGACAGCTCTATCGAGTGACAGCGTAATTGGACCGCGTAGGGCGAGCCGTCGGGCCTGCGGCCCTCCAGCTGATAGAGTGACAGCGTGAGTGGATCGCGTAGGGTGAGCCGTCGGGCCTGCGGCCCTCCAGCTTATAGGGTGACAGCGTGAGTGGATCGCATAGCGTAGGGCGAGCCGTCGGGCCTTCGGCCCTCCAGCTGATAGAGTGACAGCGTGAGTTGATCGCGTAGGGCGAGCCGTCAGGCCTCGCTTTAAACTTGATTTTCTCAATAAACCAAATTGATTGATATATTCCTTCTTGTCAGATCTCTGTTATCTAAGGTATTGTATTGTATGAATAACACGTCCAGTTGAGACACTTCGGGCATTCAAGCTGACATTTTTTTAGTGTCGAATTTCAAAAAATATCTATTCAGCAGCGATTCCCCTCTCGTTACACATAAAATATTGTCCATTACGTTTACACATGTTTGTGTCGTGATTAAAGCGTGAGAGTTAAACGCTAGCATCCCTAATTGTATTGCATATTACAAATAACATCCTTTGATCTAGAATAAGTTGCACTAAAAACTTGAAAATAAAATAAGTAAAAAAGTTTTAAGTTAAACGGTTTTTATTGCACCAAAAACTAGAAAATAAAAATTTGTTGTAACTAACCGTAGATGCTACTTTTTGTAGATTAGTCACGTGAAACTATTATCACTGTAGTCTTCCCAAGTCGGATGCTGAAAGCCACGTTTAGCCTCTATGTCAGAGGATTAAGCGTATCCTAATCGGAAACTTTTACCAAACTAAAATAAAAACGTGGGGCGTTATTATGAAGAAACATACAAGTTCAAAATATGTTGTAGCTTTAATTTTGCAATGAATCATTCATCTGTTCCAACACTTCTACAGAGGTAAATAACTCTTATCAAGGCCAGAACAAAACTTATTACTCTATTGCTGTCTTGATTTCTATGTGTGTTCTTAAATAACTATAGTGACATGATCACAATTGCGTACGCTCCACGTTTTTATTTCAGTTTGGTAAAAGTTTCCGATTAGGATACGCTTAATCCTCTGACATAGAGGCTAAACGTGGCTTTCAGCATCCGACTTGGGAAGACTACAGTGATAATAGTTTCACGTGACTAATCTACAAAAAGTAGCATCTACGGTTAGTTACAACAAATTTTTATTTTCTAGTTTTTGGTGCAATAAAAACCGTTTAACTTAAAACTTTTTTACTTATTTTATTGTAGATAAGGTTTTTTAAACTTACCACTCATGATATTATATATGATCGGGTTGATGGCTGAATTGACGTAGCACAGCACATGAGATATAAGCGCCACTGTCGATATGATATCGTTGTTGGAGACACGGTCCAGCACTCCTGTATATCTGAAAGAAAAATGCCTTTCTTAAGTAAATCCGAAAATACAAGTATCAGCCCAACCGTGAACTTCCAAATCCGCAATTTTTGAGGCTTTGTCTCTGTCACTCTAATGGCGTTTGACTAAAAATCTGCATCTCAATCCTCGATATCTGTAGAGTCTGATAGAATTTTTAAAATTAAAAAAAATGTATTAGGGTGATGAGCAATGTTTTGATGGATGATAGCTGTGTTCCTCTATTTAAAAATCTTAATATTTTGCCGCTGCCGCTGCCATGTTTGTACATAAAGACATCGGAATACTGGTAGCATATTTGAGCTGTCATAGCTTCATCCTGCCCGTCATACAAAGTTTGAGCTATTGAAATTTAAGCCTAATGAGCTTGAAAATATAGTCGCTTTTCTTTTGTTCTACATTTTGCATAAAGATAAATAATTTTCAGTGTAACCTCAACCTAAACGAGCTATACATTAATTATTTGCCAAAAATCGAATATGTCCTTTATAAATCACATTGGGCAGGACGAGGATAGGGACTTCTCGTTTATCGACTACCGATTACACATAATGCATATCAATAATTGCAGAATACAATGTAAAACAATTATGATTACAAATAGAAGTAAACAACAGCGGTCTTATCGGTAATGAGCGATCTCTTTTAGATAATCTTTGGATATCAACTTTTAGGAAATTATAAATAGAAAATAATATTTTCTTCGGTTACCGCGAGGATTACACATGAAATAAAATCGGAACTCGGAATGAAGTTAAAATTAGTTAATATACGCGAATTTATCCATTTTCATAGATTTATTTTGTAAATAGAAATTAAAATAATAATATTTTATTAATCCTTATTAATATTTGTGGGAGAATTTTATTTTTCATTGCTTTCATTGCAAATCTCTATTTAACATTTTCAGCCACTCAAAAGTTATCTAAACGAGATCGTTCATGAGCGATAAGACCGCCTATTGTTAACTTTTCATAATTATTCATCATAATTATTTTACATTTTCTGATTTATCGATATACATTATGTATAATCGGTAGTCGATAATCGAGAAGTCCCTACGACAGCTCAAAAATGCTACCAGAATTCCGACGTCTGATATTAATATACTCTATATTACACCACCAGCTTAGCAGAAATCTTCTCATGCCATAAACTAACGGAAACGTCTTGTTTACAACATAAACAGTATTTAGAGATCAGAAGCAATATGTATTATGGTAATGAAGTAATGATGATACGGATACAGTGTGTTTACGTACAAATTTAGCAATGGAGTGACAGAATTAATTTGTAATTCCAATTCAAATGTGGTTGGATCAGGTGTTACTATTTTAGGAGGCATAAGTATTAAGTGTCTATTATTTCAATTTATGTACTTAGATCAAGTTAGTACTTAGATCAGAAGTATATTACCATTATTAAAATATTATCGAACCGGGCTACTCACGTATTTAAGTCGATGATTGCTCGACATGTTTCGACCCATTTCAGCTTGATGCTCCGGACGAGGACCCTCTTAATGGGTCGAAACATATCGAGAAATCACCGACTTAAATACGTGAGTAACCAGGTTCGATAAGATTTTAAAATGTTTGAGTCTTGCGTTAGTTATAATTCTAAAACTATATTACCATTGTCTAGACGAAATTGCTTTTTAGGGATAAGACCGCCTTTTGTAACCTGTATTTTGTGTTTAGAGCTCAGTTTCTTTTTTTTTGTTATTTTTTACTATTCAATAAAGAATTACTTAGTTACACATTACGATACAAGTACGAAAAAACTATATATATATGGAGGAGTTTGAAATGAGTGACGATAAATTGAGTTCAGTATAGAACGCCACGTTTTTATTTTAGTTTAGTTAAAAAAAACTGTTGTCACTACGCGATGCAGCGGCCGCAACAGTAGCCATGTAATATTATAATATTATTGCAATAGGTAGGTACACATTTAAAATTGAATTACTTATATATAAACGTTTGTATAGTACTAGTTTGTTAAGGGGCCTGACAGCAACCCTTATCATATAAGATATTAAACTGAAATGTGTACTTGACCCGAGTAAAACATAAACTCTTTTCATTTACTGCAAAATAAAATATATTTTTTCAGTTAACTCTTCAAAAGACGTCAATGTTCTTTATTCTTTGAGAGTTTTTCGAGGTTAAGTGAGTAGGGGTCTATATTTTGTAGTTGACATTTTCGATGTCTCTCGAATATCAATTGAAAAAGTAATAGCCTTTTTTCAGGGTTCATGGACTGGGCTTATATACAAGGATACCTAGGGACGTCATTACACATTTTGAAGTAGGTTCAGTCGACGTCAAAGATATTGTTACGATTTCGAAACAATATCTTTGACGTCGACTGTACATACATCATCATAACAAGCTGGAGGTTTCGGTCCTGGGGCTCTATTTTGCGTCCCAAAATCTCACTAGGAACGAGAATGTACTTATTTTTAGGCCACCTTGTTGTAGTTTTTTCAAATTTTCCCAATTTGGATATTTTCATATTTTTTTTCTACTCAGAATCGCAATCGGTTTTGGCAAGAATGGAAAAACTGGTTAATCGCCGTTATCTCATACAAATAAAAACCGGTTTTGCACGCTCTTGAACGCTGGCTCAGTGCTTGATAATGAAGATCTAGGCTCTTCAAAACATGTCGCGCGTAGTGACTAAATACACGTAAGCTTAACCGTTTAATTATGTTTATACCCTGTATATTGTCATCATCATAAACTTAAGAGCTAGGCTCTTGTCGGTGGAGCAATTTCAACACTTCTCTTTCCTGGGCTTTCTCCTTGACTGCTTGGTACGACACCACGTGCACCTTGTCTTTTATATAGGCTCTCCTTGGTCTTCCTTTCTGTCTTCTTCCCTCAACTTTTCCTTCTATTATAATCTTTAGATACTCATCGTGTCGTAACAAGTGTCCAATCATTCTCCCTCTTCTGTTTTCTATTGTTTTTAAAATACATCTGCCCTCCTTCACCATAATTAGCACCTCCTCGTTTGACCTCTTCTCTGTCCAGCTTAATCTTTCCATTCTATTATTTATATTATTGTATATTGTATAGTAATATAATTCAATAGTTACATACAGTACCTAATCTTGGCTACCCGGATACGGAGCCCTAAACGATTTCCTATTTGGTACTGGAAACGAATTTTGCGATCAAGAGAAAAAGGAAATTACGTTGGTACTCAATTTATATCAAACAAGATACTGAAATATTTTAAATTATAAATATTTGCTATCGTATAAAGAATAAAGACCAAGTTTTCCAACGTCCGAGGCGGCAACCGAATATTTTGTTGAATATTTAAGGTTTGGCCACAAAATAAGGGAACGTATAATAATAATAATTTTTAAAATGAAACCATACTACGAGTATTTAAATGGAAATTATTAGAAAAACGACCTTTCTTCTCGGATGTTGTGGTAGACACTCATACACATTTATTCGCAATAATTCCAAGTCAATTTGAAAGAAGAAAAATTACAATTGAATCGTTCATATGAATTGCTATCATGAGAATGCTATATTTATATGAATTGCTCCATATTTACACATAGGTACACAATCTTGGTATTATTACGAACTTAAAATCTTAAACCTTGATTTCACATACGTTTTTAGTTAAGATTATTGATATTTATTAGTATTTTCGTAAAAACATATCTGCGAACGTGTTTCCCGATAAGTTTCGAAAACATCAAATGGTATGGACAGTCAGCCATATTTGTCTAAAATGTTTTCGGGTTCTACTGACAGGTAAGGTACACCCGGCTAAGATCGGATCTAATGTAAGATCGGATGACCGCAATAACTACTAAAATAGTAGTATTTTTTCCTCACTGGCTATATTATGCATGACGCCATTTTATCCCGCCTCTCTCGCTAGTATGCAGCAACCGCTCAGCTCGGCTGCCCAAAGTTGAAGTCAAGTATGTCCATTTTTTTCAGTTTCTGTTTTTTTGCATATTTTGAAAAAGGAACCGAAAACGCATTTTTCTGCATCAAAAATTTTCTTCTAAACCCCTTATTTTTGAAGTTATAGACAAGAAATGTTTTCAGCTTTGTCGAATTTCCCTCAACATCTACGCTAAAACCAAGCATTTGGTCCAGATCCAAGCTGGAAAGCAGTATCTCTAAATGAGATAAGTACTTGAAATTCAAATTGTCTCTGGAGATGCTTGATTTCAGCGTTTGGCTTTTAAACTAACCAGACGTTTATACGTATATTTTAAGATTTTTAAGTAAAAGCGGAAGTCATTTGCGTCCTGCCTGTGTGTCCGTCTGTATGTAACAGCGATTTCTGTTGTAACTGTTTAGCGTACGTTTATGAAATTTCAGCTCAAGGTATATATTGTGTGTTGCTATTGAGTTTTGAATATAAATTGCAAAATAACATTTTTTAAGGGGGGGCATCCCATACGTGTATCTAAATGTCAAAAATTTCTTTTTATCCAAATGTTAATTTGTAATACACCATATGATAGGTTTTTTAAAATAAGGATATGGTTTCTTTACCAATAATTTGATTAATGGAATACTTTCAGAAATAATAGTCCAGAAAGTCTAAAAAAAATTGTCTACACCCATTAATTTTTTATCGGCAGGTCTAAAAAATATGAAAAAATATCAGAAATATGGGACATGATGCAATCTACTCACAACATGATTTTGAATATATTCGATCTAGTTGTTTTAGAGAATTCGACAAAACCCCCATATTTTACATTATACATTTTCCCCTATATTTTAGTACAATGCAACAAACCTAAAATCAAGCATGTCAGACTTGCTTGTTTTTACGTTGACGGTTGTTCCTAAAAAGTGGGTGTGCGACAAAGCTGAAAACATTTCTTATTATTTGTGATTAAACTGAGCAATAAAAATAAAAATAAAAATCATCAAAAAATTCACATTATAGTGTTAAACGCCATGACAATAAATTTGAATTAATTTTGACTTTATTTGTCGATGAAAATGACAAATTACGTTTTTTTGCTCTCCTGTAAAATTTGCAAAAATGGACATACTTGAATTTGACTTTGAGCAGCCGAGCTGCATCAGTCGTGAGCTACGATCGTTTAAAAAAAATGAATTTTCGAGAATTGTTGGAGATCCGATCTTTAACAGGAATCTATGCACCTTCATCTCCTTACTTTTAGAACTACGAGTTTTACTTACGAGTAGAAATTAGATACTAATCTTAAGCCTTGAAGGTTTTTCGGTTGGGTGTCTTGAAAAAACAATAGTGCAAGTTTGAGTCTCGATTACTCCTAAGCTAATCGGCTGAGCGGCATCAAGTAAATTTATATTGAAAGCTTGATTTCACACATCTGCAGGTAAAAGTTAGTGAGAAAAATTTATTCGACTCACCGAAAAATAGTCCGGTCTTACCCGGGTGTACCTTATACCAATAAACGGATCTTCTATGTTTGTTGTACTCTGTATTAACACCACCAAAATTGATACTCGAACGGATTTGACCAATACTAATGAAGTTTATCTAACGTAATATGTTGAGTAATATGTCAACATACAGTCGGAATTAATCATAGTATGTCAACACGGTGTTTGTCGAATTATTGACACTGTGCCAAAAATGTGACGCGCTAACTGATTGAGGAAACACGATATTGCTTACCTACTATATTTATGATATTATGATGTAGATTGGCGTCGCGTGGTGACGACAGTAAATACATTTGTCACCTGGATTTTACTGCCGTCACCAAGCCGCTTACGCGGGTGCCGCGTACCAGCAACAAACCATGGTTTTCGTTGCAGGCAAGACTTGAAATCTGTATAAAATTCTTTATTGACCTCTCCTCTAACCCGGCAACGCTATTCTTCGTGGTCTATTATAAGAAAAACGACATTTAGCGCATGTTGGAAAAATGTTATTATAATAATGCGGTTAGAACTAGGGTTGACAAATTTGCGGTACATGCGAGTTTGAATTGCGGGACTCCGATGTAAAATGCGGTCCATCGCAATAATTAAATAGTGTAAAAAGTACCTACAAAAAGTTAGACCACTGAAGAAACATTAATTACCACTATGAGGGCTATTCTACGTGATTTTACTTTAATAAATCGAAGGTTATTTTGTTAAAAGCTAAATAATTTGTGTATTGCCCTACTAAATCGTTGTTTGTCATGGTCATGATCATGACGCACTCTCAAATTACTCTAATTTATGGATATGTATTTTTGTTATACAGCGTGTGTATTTGATACGGGCGAATATTTTAGTGGCGATTACTATCGGACCTAGAGAACCTATTTACATAAATTTATTTTAGAAATTAAGGTTTTTTTTTTTCATACAAAATAATTGAGCCCGCAATGTATATTGCATCCACTGGTAGCCACATTACTTAAAGTAGACATAAGTATCTAAACGTCATACGAGTCTCATGTCAGTTGGCCGGCATACATTGCTGCTGGGTTGCACTTTAGAAAAATCATTACACCTAATCAACAACAAAATTTAACGAAATGGTTATCTTATACGACTCGTAGGATCAGATATTATAGCTGGATTAATTATTCGCCCGTATCAAATACCCACGCTGTATTTTACTATTACGTGAAAGCAGGACAATGGGTGTCCCGCGTGAATCTTTTGTGGGACCCAGAAACGGTACGTCCCGCATATAGCGGGACGGTTGGCAACCCTATTTACAACATTTTCTCAATATAATAACGGCCCACGCATTGTTATGTCTGAAAGAAATGTATTGTTTCATTTGTGTTAAATATACGGATCAATCGATCCTCATTAGGTACGCTGGTAAACGATATGTTGTAGACATAAATATTTGCTAAATATAATGGTACGATGAAAGGTAAAAGAATGAAAATATTTTAACGAGTCCTGCCTTTCCTAGCTTGAAATTTATAGAACAAAGTAGTCATAGGTAGACAGGGATCGGATACCGGTTTTTGTTCATAAAAAAGAACTAAAGAGAAGAAGAAATAAAATTATTCGGCATATAAATTCTTTGTTAACCCCTGGTGGCTTGTGATGGTCCCGTTTTATCTATTTAACGTGCTTTGCATCACTTTCGCACTTACATACTTGTAAGAACCTGACGGCAACAACGACAAACGATTAAACACGGTACCATCATAAGATTCATAAGCCTACTGAAGTGTCTAGTGACAGGTCCGTCACAAGTTATTAACCAACAATCAAATTTATGACAGCGGCGTTCCAGAGGTTAATGGAGTAGTTAAAAAATACGATGTTGTTAATTACATAAAATATTTAGGACTACATAAAGAGTAAAAAAAAACACATTGAGCTATTTCGTTGTTTTTCAAAAAAACCGGTTTCGAATCCTGGTCATAGGTATGAATCAATACAAAAAGTGGTAAAAATCCATTTTAGTTTGATAAGTTGTAGTTATTTCCAATTAAACTTATCGTAGGTAAATATTATATATACGTACCTACTTAAAAAAATGTAAAGGATAGTCTTCTGTGACTTTTTTTGTTCGATTGTTCTGTTTAAAAATAGTTTTATAATGAAATACCTATATATTTACAGCCAGTTTATTTCGATTTTCGAAGTTTATCTGAAAGGCGGCGATACCGTTTCTGAAAATTTTTCTAAGCCTGTCGCAGGTATTAAAATAAAGGTCTTTGAACCAAAACTTCTAATATTTATGTAGGCACTTTGTGTCTTTATACTATGAAATGTTTTGCTTTCTAATAAAAACCGGCCAAGTGAGAGTTAGACTCGCGTGGAAAGGGTTCAGTACATTAATTATAGAAAATTATTTTTTTAAATAAATCTAACCTAACCCTGTGTATCTATAATCTAATCTAGGGTTATGATGATCAAAACGTAAGTGTGTTTATGTTTGTGATGTATTTAGTTCACATAACCAATTTAGATTGACAAAAATAAGTTTCCGTACTAAACTGTTAACCTGAACAATGCTATGATGAAGTTATATATATATATAGCTATAAGAATGAATATAAAAAAAATATATTTTGAAAGACTATAGACTTATTACAGAATTTCTTGTAAACCATACCTACGTAAGGAACTATTTTCTGTAATTTTGGCAAAATTATCATACCTACTAGTTTCGGGGATAAGGAGAAGGGGGGGGGGGGGGAATGGTCGGTCTTCCTTGCTTTTAACAACTTCTAAATTATTTATCTTACAATCATCAAAAAACGACATAAAATCCTCACACCAAGCCCTTTTATTTGGTATATCACATGATACGACAGTTTTCAAAACTTTTTTTTGTTTTCTAATTTACCTACCTCGCAAAAGTAGGTAAGTAATTCTTGGATCTACCTATTTTAAATTATATAATATTATTATGTGTGCATTTCGACTCAATTGGTCCAGTAGTTAAATGAGTAAATAAATATCTCGGGACATCTTATACAAATCGACCTAGTCCCATGGTAAGCTCAATTAAGGCCACCGGGATTCGAACCCGGAACCTCCGGCTTCGTAGGCAGGTCACTACCAACTAGGCTACGGAGGCTGACATGAGTTTCGGAGCAAATCAGCTGTACGGACAGACAGAAAGACTCGCGAGGGTTCAGTTTTTTTCCTTCTGAGATACGGCAACCTAAAAGTTAAACAAAATGTTAAAATTCGCTAGGTCTATAAGTCACTAGTCATATACATTTCGATCTACCGGTTTAATTTCCTTTTTAGTAACAGAACCCTAAAAATATGATAATAGACATCAAACCAATCCGATTTTTACAAGATCATCCTTCAGCCATAATTTATTCAAACGACAACAATTATGTAAATCCACGCAAAGAAATCCCTACCGTTTGGTCTTTTTCGGTGTTTTTCCGAAATCATGTTTACGCTAACAAATTTTCCGTTCTTCAAAGGAGGGTACGTGCTTGTAAAGTGTATGTTATTAAGGCTACTTTGAGAGAGAGATAATTACTTACTGTGAAGGTCCGGATATTAAGGCAAATTATTTTACGCAGTGGTGAACCGACCATTCACCTATTCCTGAATTTCTACATCTTCAAAAAAAGCCGGCCAAGTGCGAGTCGGACTCGCGCGCGAAGGGTTCCGCACCATTATCAATTTATCATTAAAAATACAGTTAAATCAACCTACCTCAAAAACTATAAGAGATAATTTAATCAAAACCAAAAATCGTTGATAGAGTTTATTAATGTGCGTAACATATATTTTTTTTAGAATTTTATATCGCGTAGTTTAAAAAATAGGGGGGGGGGGACACATTTTTCAGATTTTGAGAGCTGATATCTCGAATACGATTTGCTTAAATAAAAATGAGATTTGTAAACCTTCATAATAATTTTCAAAGACCTTTCTATTAATACCCCACACGCTTATACAGGGTGGTCCAAACCTTGACGTCAAAAAATTTTTTTTAGATTCCTCACGTCATGAGCTAACAAAATAGACTGGGGTCTATTTTGTTAGCTCATGACGTGAAATTTTGAATTTGGTATTTTTTTATACTACTTATATCAAAGTGAGGACGCTATTTTTTTTTGTCAGTAAAAAATGCTTTATTTGTAGTCATACTTTTACAAAAAGAAACTAGTTAAAAAACCCAACCGTTTTTTAATAATTAATAAATTCTTCATTACAGAATTTCTCAAAAAAAAATTTTTTAAATTCATAACTCAAAAACTACAAAAAATCGGCTAACATACATGGGGTATGTTCTGATAGCCCATGACGTAGGGAACCTAAAAAAATTTTTTGACGGCAAGGTTTGGACCACCCTGTATACAACTGAAACTGTTTTTTGTATCCCTCAGTTAGGTACATGTATGGAGGGCCGAAAGATGATTTTATCACGGAAACTATGACCTTAATTGAGTGTAGTGACCTTGAGTTCTTACCTGAGCAGGGTAAGCAGATTTACAAGCAAGTGATAGACAGAGAGGATGACTACCGCAACAACTATAGTACAAAAACTGTGACCTTGAGTGAATGTTGTGACCTTGAGTTGTACCTAAGTCGAGTAGATCCACAGGCAGGTAGCAGGTGGTGAAGATGACCACAGCGCTTTATCACGGAAACTATAGCCTTGATTCTTGATTGAGTATAGTGACCTTGACTTGTTTTACCTGAACAGTTCGAGTGGGTCCACGGGCAGGTAGCAGGTGGTGAAGATGACCACAGTGACTTTATCACGGAAACTATAACCTTGATTGATTGTAGTGACCTTGAGTTCTTACCTGAGCAGGGCCAGTAGATGCACAGGCAAGTAGCAGATTGCAAAGATGACCACCACAGCGACCAGCATCTTGGCTACTTTGCGGCGCGATATTCGTTTATCTGGAATATAAAATAACTGATATAATATATCTCATAGCTTAAAAACCAAAGAAAAAATACTGGAGTTTACCAACGCCGGTATTTGAACCCACGTCCTCAGCTATAGCTCCCCTTTCCCACCTCCGGCTTTGGTAAACACCGGTTTTTTTTTGGTATACGACAACTAATATTAAAATTCATATACCTACCTTGGTGTTACTACTTCAAAACCACATGTCAAAAAAAAAACAATTTAAGTTGTTCCACAAAAATATATAGCTTTAAGAAAATTTTGTTTATAATCTACATTTATTTTTATCGGAGATTTCCGATATAGCTCCAAGGATTTTGATGAATTGCTATTTTGAAGAGTGAATGTACATGCGATCGAGCTTATTAGTTATCTCAGGAAAAATGCACGTTTTTGAGTTAACGCGTCAAGTTATTATTAGCTAAATATTGTTTCGGTCATTCTCCTGTTAGCATTTAAGATTATTTTAAAAGTAATTTGTCATATTGTATGTAATTTATTGCATTTTGGTTGTTATTTGGATCGAAAACGATTACTGTAGGTACCATTGTTATTGGTCATTGCTCGAGTGACATTGACATATCGGCGGGAGATGTCTACTGGTTGACAGTTTGAGTGGCGCCATTTTGGAGTGCAGTCGTTTTCGCGCGTACTGGTTATTTCAAAGATAACTTTTCCGTTAAGGTCATTCGAACAATGAACAACCATTTACATACAAATGTAATTACGGTTAAGGAGTGAAATAAACAAATGTAATTACGGTTAAGGAGTGAAATAAAAGCTGGACTCAGTGTTATACGGTTTTATTTGTTATTTAACTCAATTCCCGGAGCGTTACAAAGAAGGATTTAACAAATTCAGAAGCAAGGATCACTAATCGCCCACAAGGTACTGATATTTGATTTTGATATTATTATGACCAGTAAAGATTCCTATAAAATATGAGTAATCGTGAAATATTGTCGAATGATGTGTTCAATTTTCAAAGTTTAACGACCATCGAGTATGTAGTTACTAGAAAATAGAAGCAAAATCTATCAAAATAGATTCAATCAATTTAGTGCTATCAGAACATGAATTTACTTACTGGGTAGCTAAATTGGTATCTAGCCCAAAAAGAAATGCTTGAAATTTGAAACGACAAAATAGTAAACTGTGTATTTGCGTTCTTATCTATTACAAGGGTTGATATTAATATAGTTTAAGGAGGGTTACAATTTAAGCATACACGTTTCATCAGGAGTGTTGTATTTTAATGATTATTGTTTGGTGGCAATTTGGAATAAGCAACCAGTACCTACATCTGTAGTCAGACAGGTGTAGCAATTTGAATTTTGTTTTGGGCATAGTTAAATGTCACAATTTGTGAAATATGGTTTGATGTTTGTGTTGAGTGCACAGGTATTAAAAATACATACATAATTGCGTATTTGGTCGGATTATATATAAATACATAAGAACAAATTAATCTTGAACATGTCATTGTCGTCCTGATTGGTGGTTTTTCAGTGCAATGGATGAGGTACCGCGCTCGAGATCTCGTCACCAAAGCGAAATAGATGAAGAGCAGCGTTCAAGATCACCTCCAGGCGATCTTAGTACAATGGATGAAGGGCGGCGCTCAAGACCTCGGTTGCGCAGTGAACGTAGAAGTGGTGGGCCACTTGGACGAAGCACAGAAACCAGAGGACGGCAACTTCGGACACCGGATCGAGGGCAGTTCAGCGGTGGAGACAGGTCAAGGAGCCGAGCGTCTAGGGAGACCAGTCGAGGTAGACAAGCTTCAATTATTTATGAACGTGGGGATTCTCGGAATATACAGAATCGGAGTCGTAGTAGAGTTCGACGTAGGGCATCACCTGGTAGGCTGACGCGAACACGCGATAGAACAATGAATCGCTATACCTTGGCACGTTATAATCGGTCGTCGCGAAGTCATGAACGGTCTTATAGCCGGTCGCCGAGTGAACGTTATAGAGATCGCCGTCAAAACTTTAGATCACGCAGTAAAATTAGACTTTCAGATAATCGAAGTACCGACAGGGATTTGATTACCAAGTTTGCGAATATCATAGAAAGTATGAGTAGGGTTAGTCACAGTAAAACAAAAAAGGAGACTTTTTCAAATAATAATATAATCCCTGAATTTGATCCCTCTTTAAAGAATCAAACTGTTGATAAATGGCTCTTAAAGGTAAATGAGAGTGCAAAATTGTATGATTGGACAGAGAGGCAAACCATTCACTACGCATTACCAAAACTTGTTGGAGTTGCTAAGAAATGGTATGAGGGTTTGCCTTCTCTTTTATTAAGTTGGGACGAGTGGCAAAATAAATTAAAGAGTGCGTTCCCGGCAAATGAAAATTTTGGTCAGATGATGTTAGATATGCTTAACAGGCGGGCAAAGTTTGGTGAATCTTTGGAAACGTATTTTTATGATAAGACTAGTTTAATAAATCGATTAGAGGTAGTAACGGGTAGGAGGGCAGTTGAATGCATTGTACATGGCATAGATGACAGGTCGGTACGAATGGGTGCTGAAGCTGCTCAATTTGATGATTGTGATAGATTATTGGCCTATTTGAGAAAAGTGAACATGCAGAAATCTGACCAATCGAACCTCAAGAAAGGGGGTGGTAATATGAAATCTAACGTGTTTAGGACAAATACTTCTAACAAACCACCAATTAGGTGTTACAACTGTAAGGAGGAGGGCCACCCTGTTTCGAAGTGTCCTAACCCAATAAAAAAATGTAATAAATGTTCAGCGGTTGGTCATACAGATTCTGAATGTTTTCGTCAGGTAAAACATTTAAATAATGAAATGAAAAAATCTGTGATGACCATAAAATCACCGTTGGATAAAAACAGAGGTGACAAATATGTTCAGACTGTGTTGATTAACAATAACCCTATCGAAGCTTTTATTGATATGGGAAGTGAGTTAACGTTGATACGCGAGAGTGCAGCTAAGGATATTTTCAAACAATGGGATACCTCAGAATCTCATCCTATGTTAGGTTTTGGAGGGGCATTAGTAAATTCAATTGGATCATGTATAGCAGAGATTAAAATACAAAATGTAGCATCTACGGTCTCATGTGTGGTGGTACCTGACCTGTTTCTCAAACACCCTGTTCTAATTGGTCAAACATTCACCGAACAGCCTCATGTGAAAATTATAAAAACTAGCGATGAATTATTATTCGAGAACTCAACGGAATCTAATATTAAAGCGAAAGTGGAGCTGAAAGTTAGTGAGGCTATCACTGTACATGAGACTGGACTCATCGACGTGTATTGTGATACGGGTTATGATGGGATGATTTACATAAGTGGAGGTTATCGGGGACAAACAGGTAAAGAATATTTCTTGAGAGAAGGCGTCTATGAGTTAGTTAAAGGGAAAGGCGTTATTATCATAGAACCTGTGTCAAAGCAACTACACTTTGCAATAGATGAATTGATTGTTCGGGCTGAAGTTATTCTCGAATCCTTTGGTATTCATAAAATAAATAAGATTGACAGCAAAAGTGAACCTCTTAAGCCTTTCACTTTAGATGAATTAAATGTTGGGAATATATCCCAAGAAGACAAAATCAGATTGCTGGGAATAGTCAACTCTTATCGGGATTGCTTCGCAAGTTGTTTACAGGAATTAGGGTGTACCGGTATAGAGAAAATGAATATCGACCTAAAAGATAATGAACCGGTTGTATACAGGCCATATCGTATGTCAGTAAAGGAAAGGCAGGAAGTTCAGGGAATGGTTGATGAATTAGTAGAGACTGGTATAGTTCGCGAATCAAACTCACCGTACGCGAGTCCTATAATCTTGGTTAGGAAAAAGACGGGGGATAAAAGATTATGCATAGATTATAGGCAACTTAATAAGAAGACTGTCAAACAACATTACCCACTACCTTGTATGGAAGATCAACTGAATCGGCTAGCAGACAATAGGTATTATTCGGCACTGGATCTGGCCAGTGGGTACTACCAGATCGAACTAGCTGAGGATGCTAAACCTAAAAGCGCATTTGTTACTCCAGACGGTCAGTGGGAGTTTAATAGAATGCCGTTTGGCTTAGCAAATGCGCCTGCGGTTTTTCAGCGCGCTGTGAATAAAGCTTTAGGGTCTCTTCGATTCAGTGCCGCAGTTGTGTATATGGACGATATTCTTGTTCCTTCTAAGACAGTCGATGAAGGTTTACAGAAATTGGAAGACATTTTGAAAAATGTGAGAGCTTCTAAATTAACATTAAAGTTAACGAAGTGTAAATTTTTTCAAACCTCAATAGATTTCCTAGGTTTTGAGATATGCGTCAATGGTATTAGGCCAGGAACAAAAAAGATTGAAGCCGTTAACAACTTTCCAGTACCCAAAAACGTACACAATGTTAGGCAGTTCATTGGCTTAGCTAGTTTTTTCCGGAAATTTATAAATAATTTTGCGATCATCGCTAGGCCATTGACAAGTCTTTTAAAGAATAACACGCCTTGGGTTTGGGGAGAAACGCAACAGCAGGCTTTTGACCGATTGAAGGAGCAGCTGGTATCTCGACCTATTTTGGCTCTCTATGACCCTTCCCTTTATACAGAATTGCATACTGATGCAAGTAAGATGGGAGTAGGGGGAATATTATTGCAGAGACAAAAAGGAGGTGATCTGAAACCAGTTGCATATTATAGTCGTCAGACTTCACCAGAAGAGCAACATTTTTCTGCGTATGAACTGGAAACCTTAGCGGTGGTTTCATCTCTAACAAAGTTCAGGACATATCTACTTGGCATGCCTTTTGTGATTGTGACAGACTGTAATTCATTACGGGCGACATTCACTAAAAGGGATATGTTGCCGCGAGTTGCTCGCTGGTGGAGTTTGATACAAGAATTCGATTGTGACATAAAATATAAATCAGGGAAAGGTATGATGCATGTCGATGCTTTGAGCAGAAACCCGGTGTCAGATGATCATGTTAATTTGGATTTTCCCACTGTATTTCAAATAGACGACATTTGGCTTAAAACTGTTCAAATGGATGATAGTGAAGTAAAAAGAATTAAGGATATATTGTCGGATCCGAGTAACAACAATGTAGTTGAAGTTAAGAATAATTATTGTTTGAAAAACAATAACGTGTTTAAGATCACGTCCAATGGACCCAAATGGTTAGTACCCAGAGGTGTGAGATGGCAGATTTTACGAACGTGTCACGATGACATTGGTCATTTCTCGGTCGATAAGACCTTCGAAAAAGTTAGTGAGCATTATTGGTTTCCGAGAATGCGAAAATTTATAAAAAAATATGTTGGTGCCTGCTTAGAATGTGCACTCAGTAAGGCACCTTCGGGAAAAAAATCAGGCTTCCTACACCCAATTCCAAAAATTACTACCCCGTTTCACACACTGCATGCTGACCATTTGGGCCCCTTAAACCCTAGTCGGTCTAAAAATAGGTATTTGTTAGTAATTATAGAAGCGTTTTGGTAAACGCTTCTATAATTACTAACAAATACCTATAAACCAAGTTTATTGTACTTAAAGCAGTAAAAAGCACAAAAGCTACGGTTACCATCAAAATATTAAGAGAATATTTCGGGACATTTGGTTTACCTACTCGACTTATAACCGACAGATATTCTTCATTCACTGGCAAAAAGATAAAAACGTTTTTAAAAGACTTAGGCGTACACCACATAATGAATGCGGTTGCCACTCCACGTGCAAATGGGCAGGTGGAGCGGTACAACCGAACCATACTTGATTCACTTACTGCCATGAACCATGGCCGAAGTGAGGAGTTATGGGATGACAAAGTAATAGACGTACAATGGGGTCTAAATAATACGGTCAATAAAGGGACTGGTAAAACTCCGGCAGAAGTTCTGTTTGGCTTAAAATTAAAAGGGATGACGGAAGGCAAGATAGTAACGGTTTTACATGATGAAGAATTGTTAACGGAGAAAGAGGTTAATCTTGAGAGTATTCGAGCTGACGTTAGTCAACATATTGAAAAGTCTCAGGCAAAACAGAAGGAAAGATTTGATAGGGGTAGGTGTAGTCCGCGTAGTTTTTCTGTTGGTGACCTGGTCAGGGTAGAACGGAATACGCTTTGCCCGGGAAAAAGTAAAAAACTGAAGGCTAAATGTTACGGTCCTTATAGGATTGTAGGAGAGCTGCCAAACGATAGGTATATGGTAGAGGATACGCCACTAACAAAACGAAAAGGTAAAGCTAGTTACAAAGGGGTACATCCTGTAGACAGGATACACCCGTGGCTAAGTTTCAAGGGAGTAGAAAATAGCGATTCTAGTGAAGGTGAAATGGAGAAGGTTGATAGCGACTGAATACAAATGTAGTATTTACTAGTATTATTATGATTATGAAGTCTGATTCACCAATCGCGTTATTACGTAAACGATGATAATGATGGTTAAATTAGTTAGTTATTGGAGGATATTTAGAAAATATACATCAGAATTATCAGAAACAAAATGTGGATTGCTTTATAGGGAAA
Source organism: Thaumatotibia leucotreta (assembly GCA_025490895.1). Lineage (NCBI taxonomy): Eukaryota > Metazoa > Arthropoda > Insecta > Lepidoptera > Tortricidae > Thaumatotibia > Thaumatotibia leucotreta. The sequence continues at coordinate 24,670 of JALPQI010013242.1, forward strand.
GATATTGGAAGGATTTTTACAGGAAGGATATTGGAAGGATTTTTACAGGAAGGATAATTGGAATGATATTTACTGGAAAGATATTGGAAGATTTTTGATTTTCCTAAAAGGATGGATTAATAAAAAAAAAAAGTTATAGATGATTATTTATGTAAAAGTATCACAATGATATGTCGTCTTAATTGATTAATTTACTTTATTTAAGGTAATTAGTAGAAATTACTGACATTGATTTAAGGTGAGGTTGAGATTTTGTATTAACTTCAGAACATGTGACTTGTTATTGTTTCACTTTTTAACGATTGATGATTTCACGGCGGCTTGCAACGATAGCAATCATTAACTTAAATTACATTAAATTTTCTTAAGGTTAAATGAAGATATTAACAATTATATTTTCTTTGCTATTATACAAAACTGAACTTGTAGGTATTGTGAGAAATGGTAGCTAACGGTGCTTGCGAGAAAGTAGTTTAATAAATTATCAATAAATTCGTAATTTTAATACTATTATGTTAAAATCTAATTTGAGTTCTCTTTCTCACTTGTCACGAGGACATGACATTTAGTCAGGATGGACGAATTTGTTAGCATTTAAGATTATTTTAAAAGTAATTTGTCATATTGTATGTAATTTATTGCATTTTGGTTGTTATTTGGATCGAAAACGATTACTGTAGGTACCATTGTTATTGGTCATTGCTCGAGTGACATTGACATATCGGCGGGAGATGTCTACTGGTTGACAGTTTGAGTGGCGCCATTTTGGAGTGCAGTCGTTTTCGTGCGTACTGGTTATTTCAAAGATAACTTTTCCGTTAAGGTCATTCGAACAATGAACAACCATTTACATACAAATGTAATTACGGTTAAGGAGTGAAATAAACAAATGTAATTACGGTTAAGGAGTGAAATAAAAGCTGGTCTCAGTGTTATACGGTTTTATTTGTTATTTAACTCAATTCCCGGAGCGTTACAAAGAAGGATTTAACACTCCAATGTCTAAACCTAATATAATTTCAGTTCAAATATATAATATTCCTATTAACATGATACGTTTTTATGTGTTGAAAAAGTGACACGGTAATTTAAATTAGGCTTTAAATTATGAGAATGACCAATTTGTATATTACATAATATGTATGAATGTACGATTTCGAAAAGTTTTTGGCAGTACACTGAATTATGTGTTCGGTTCGCTCCTTCTGTGTGTCGACATGTCTCTTTTATTTTTCATGTTCCCGAAAATGTCATAGTTATTTTTACAAAACACAAAGACTTGAAAAAAATAAAATCTAAAATACATGTGTGCGTCAGGTGTCTATGAAATTAAAATACATACGCGTAAGTAAGCCAAGTAGATTTTAGTTATGCTTGATTTCAACGTAAAAAAATTACGTACGAACGATTAAACGAAAAATAGTCGGCATTTATCCCACTACCCTCAGTGCAAAAATGAAACTTGTCATCTCGTGCAGAAATAAACGAATCAATGAAGAGGAAAACTCATATTTTCACACGCCAGGTGGTGTTACAGTACCCTTGTAAGGTTGTTCTATAAATATGTTAAGCGTTATTCCTTTGCCTTGGATATTATAACTATGGTTTGAAATACACCATAGTCTGACATAAAGTACCTATTTTTTTTCATGTTGGCACAACAAAGTGGCTCCACTTTACCTGATCGTAAATGAAAAGTAGAGCCCAAATCGCGGCGGCAACGAATAGGAGACAAGCTATTTTTAACAGATTTTAAAAAAGAATTCTCTCAATTCGAATGTTTTTTTGTATAATATGTTACTCGATACCTATCTCCGACAATCGTGAACCGAATATATATATTTTTTTCAATCGAATGGGTGTAATGATTGATGTTTTCAATGGATTGGCACCAAATCGAGGTTTCTAGAAATCGGTGAAAGACGGTTATATATTTTTTTAATTTTGCTATTACTCAGAAATCGAGTTGCGATTGCCTGAGGAATAGAGCATTTAATTAATATGCAGGTTGATCAATTTAAATGGGTCAGGGACAGTCAAAGGAAAAATAAAGTGTACATAAAAATAGTCAAAATATGTAACTTTAATTCTGTGTAATAAGAACGTTGTAACATATTTATAAGAGGATTCCTTGGATACATATTTTTGCACTTGATTGGGCACATTAAGAACTGAGTTACTTACAAAACTTTATCTTATTGTTGGGGCCTTTGCGGATACACTTCGACCCATTGGGATCTTTTGTGTAATTTACAATTAAGTGTTAGAGAACTTGGTTCTGTACCATGGCATCTACCTGTTTCTATATTTTAGATTTTTTAAAGATCCTTTATTTCCCGTAATCTGTGTTGACAAGTTCCAAATTTATTAAATTTAGAGTGGGGGATAGAATGAACATTCGCTCGTTTGGTCTAAATCCACCTTAACACAAAAACGTAGGAAGGTATGTAATGTGTTAAAATAATATCAGTTTTTTTTTGTTTTATAGTTAAGGTTTTTTATAATTAGAGATCGGGCAAATGTGCGTCATTGTTCGCAATAATATGGACATGACTCCAAATTTGATTAAATGAATAATTCAACGAATAATTTCTTAAAATCTGATTTTGAAGCTTTAAGGTGACTTTTTATAATGGTTTTCATAGTTACCCGTGTCAAATATGTAATTTTCAGAAAATGATTAAATGATTAATTATTCAATCAACTTTGGAGTCATATCCACATTATTGCGAACAATGACGTACATTTGTCCGATCTCTGTTTATAATGGACTGAGGAGAACCATAAAAATATTAACACAGAGTTAAAAAAAAAGCCAGTCAAATTGAGAACCTCTTCCTTTTTAGAAGTCGGTCAAAAACGAAATCTGAAATATAATACTATTCTCCAATAGTAAAAAGAACTATTTTTGCCTGCTCTGTAATTCGATTCGACATTGTGGGCGGATGAAATTAGGCCCAGACATAGTTATCGGGCATAGACAATGTTATTCGTAGTATATAGTTATGAATAACGATATTACGGGCAATATCTTAGATAGAACAATTTATTTTAGTATCCAGAATAAATGCTACTAGTACACTACCTCCCGGCAGTTTAGGGATTCCATACGA
>JALPQI010013243.1:0-43064 GCA_025490895.1 Thaumatotibia leucotreta
TTCATTACCACTCTTGGTGTATAATCTACTATTATACTAGTCATGTATACCAAGTTACAAAATGCACTATACCTACAAATTTAAAGTCCCTCAAATAACTAAAATTTGTTATAATATGTTCGAAAATAGTATTGAAGAAATAAATAACTAAGCTGTAATAGATAAACGTTATGCGACGAATTTCGACTCAGGTAAAAAGTTTTTTTAGTATTTTTGAGACACACCATATAATATTCGGAATTCGGTTCGGTTTAGTTACCTACTCACCCACACAGCTCCTTGGTCCGGCGCTAAATGGAATATACGCGTAATAATGGCGGTTTTGCGTGTTTTCAGGCAAAAAGTTGTCTGGGTCAAAATTATGTGGATTTTTGAAGTACTTCGGATTGCGGTGAAGCCTCAACGTTGGGATAAATGCAGTCGATCCAGAGGGAAGCACATAATTATTAGTAACTGTAATAAAAATAAACAAATACTAGTACATTATGATACAAGTGCAAAAATTTAGTCCGGAACGAGTGACGATAAATTAAAATACGACCAAAGGGAGTGTTTTAAATCTGCACGAGCTACGAATTTCCTTTTCGCACAGTACGTTTTTCAGTACAGATGGCCCTCCGAAGTTCGACCTGACAAGAAGTGAATCACATATAAAACACAACATATTACACACATTTTCCCACAAATCATCTTTTTTAATTTACACCATTGTGGTATTAGACTTGGATGAATACTTGTTTACTGTCATTTACGATTAAATAAATCTTATCGATATTATTTGTAAGCAATAATCACAGTCTATTTTGTGTGTTTAGTTTATGCCTTAGCGCATAATACAAGCGACCATCGTGCGTAGCCTGCACGAAACTGAACTTTACGAGCAAACGAAGTGCAAAAACAGTTATATCACATCATCACCTTTGTGGAATTAATCAAAAAATGTTCTAGGTAGGTACATACCAATTTCCACGTCTCGATTTAGTTTTCTTGCAATGATGGGGACTGGAGGATACATTCTCAGTCCCTCCAATATTACCCTCTCTAAATATTTCATGTTAACGGTGTCTGAGAATGTGACTGGTCTGTTAGAATACCCAAAAATATCAAATAATTCCGCGAAGACCTTAGATTGGATATCTTGATGGTTTCCGAGAAGGCATAGTATGAAACTGGAACCAGCTGCTGTTGTGTCATGACCCTGAATACAAACCACATAATCATATAAGTAAGGTATAGTTGACTCCCTATTAGTGTTGTGAATATAAGCGTGTAGGCGTAAACTAAAAGCCTCAAGTCGCAACTGCAGAGTCTAAAAGCCTCGAACCTTAAAGCCTCTACCGTATAAGCTTCAAACTAAAAGATTCGTGTTGCCGTCATCGAACACATAAACTTCCGAGTCTTTAAGACTCGAGATTCAAAGCCTCCTAAGCTTTCAAGATTTAAGTCAATAAAGTTTCAAGCTTTTAAGTCTTAAAAGTTTCAAATAATATTTTTTTATAGTTATACAAGGTGATTCTAGATCCGATAGATACAGGTTCGACAGTCTTCAAGACTAGTCTTTTAACAACACTACTCCCAATCAGTAATAAATTAACTGACAAAGATCATAGATAATCGTACCTCAAACATGAATGTGTCAACTTCTTCCTTGATTTCGTTGTCAGTGATTTTATTCGCGCCACTTTCAGCCGATTCTACCAGAAGGTCTAAGAATGCGAGTCTTTTTTTCTCTCCTACAAATAATCTCTTTTTAGTTTTGAAATTGGCTCCAGTGAAAAGAAGTATATGAACGATTTCTTACCAACATCATTTTCATCATTCAAATCCAAATCATCACGAAAACCTTTGAAAACAGAATCGGCTAATGTATTTTTTTCTTTCCTCACTTCCGAAGAGTTACTTTCTTTTGAGCCTGTCAATTCCTCAATTGAAGCAGGAATTAAACCTTTAGATTTGTTTTCTAAGTAAATTTCTTTCTTGTTTTTGATTACCTACAATAATAATAAAAATTGAAATCGCATTGATATCAACTATTACCTTAATGGCTTAATTTAAATATATGTTAGCAGTGGTTACCTGTAATTGGATAAGCATCATCCACAGGTATACATAGAATTAAGAGAATATAAGATCTGTAATGTTGGTGATCTTAAATAAAATAAAATAAATGTGATATGTGATTTTTTACTTTTATCAAATAGTTGGGAAACAAGCAGTCTCAACGGGATGAACGGGATGTTAAGAGGGTTGAGGGATGTGCCTAAATGTTAATTTTCAATTATTCGTAAAATTGGTGTTACCTTATTTGTAAGCCGATGTATAATATTGAGAAGATTAATTTGCTCTCTGTAGAATGAAGTCAATTTAAAAATGGTATCCAAGCGTAGCCAGACTTTGTATTGTCTCCGGTGGATGATATCACACATTCTGAAATATTAACGCGCATAAAAATATTACATTATGCCGTCTTTATTATAATAATTCACGTAGAACAATTTTTGTACAATATTTTGCAGACAAATGAATAATTAACAATTTATTTTGTTTCTAGTAACATTCACTAACTTCATAACAGCCGTAGCATACTCCAATCCAGACTGCTCATGAGTTTCTCTAGTAATTCCCATAACGGTTTCTGAAAAAATAAACGGCACCTATATCTTGTAGTTCTCCCTATTTGTAACTGGCCTATTGTTTTCATGTGCCATTTTCATCAAAATATTTGAAGTTTATTTTAAGGCCATTTCTTTAATTTTCTATTGTTTCGCATAATATTAACATTTGAAATTCGTATTGTTGAGGTGTTTCTACACTGGTTTTCATGGGCAGTTCTGCTTTACCAAATTGTCGAATAAGAAAGCGTGCCATGTCCAAGTCATAAAACTCCGAATAGTTATTGCACAAACGCATGTTCTAATAGAACTCACCCGACGAAATGTATTTTTTATTAGATGAAAATATGTGTTTGGTTAAGATTTGTAGTTAAAAGGAGCTTACGGCAGGTTGGCGCTTACGCTGTTATTGAACAGCGGTCTCAAACTGATAATACCTATATATGATATTATTTTAAGCAGTTTTAAAAGACTGCACAAAGTTTGATTGGTCGCATAATATCCTGAGTTTTCTTAAGACCACGAAGATCACATCAGACCCATCATTTTGACAAAGATCAATCTATTTAGGAATCATACAAAATAGGTGTATAATGTGAAATTGAATGTAGGTTCTTCTTTTTGTATCCGAATTTGAATTATAACTATAAAGTCAGTTTCAAAGTTACTTCCTGCAATTAAACTAATTACATATTGTAAATACTTACCTAGTAGTATATCTACAGTGACTCCACTCATGTATTCGTGAACATCGAATGTTTTATTAATTTCTGTTCTCATCTTGTCAACCACTATCATGCTGTTCTTATTGAACACGGGCATGAAAGTCTTTAAAATATTTATATGAAATGTTGGAGCAAGCATTTTCCGATGGGAACGCCATTTTTCACCTGAAATATTACATATTTCAATAATTGACTCAGGTCGTATGATCAAGGTAATACAAGACTGAACATGTTAGTATTGTTAGTACATCTAGAAATTATTATTATTAGAAACATAGATTACTATTAGGTCTGGATAAAATTTTTATTTTATGATAAGTACTGCTCATATCGAGAATTTACCTATGCTACTATTAACTTGGCTACTACAGACTCTGACGTTGTTACATATTTTATTCAGTATGAGTCTCCATAGTCTTAAGGTGCGTTTAAACCAAAAGAGCATTCGCTGTTCTATCCCCCGTTCTACGAAATCAACCAATCACGTTTTGCGTAACGATCGAATTTCGTAGAGTGGGGGGTTGGAATAGCGAATGCTCTTTTAGTTTGAACGCACGTTAAGGATAGCTATTATGGTAGAATGTACTGAACCTGAACTAATAAGCAAGCCATCTCCGAGCCATGGTTCAAAGAATTTGTATTCATCAGATTTGTCAATATGTTCGTGGCTGTTCAAGATGACCTCCACGTCATCTGCATCACTGAGAAACACGAGCAGCCGCGAACCAAACCATCCACGGGCAACATGACCATGCTCCTCTGCAATTTTAAGGCCTACTTCGACGAAATCTGTATTGAAAAATACAAACAAATCTGAATCTCAATATTGAAACAGCGTTATCGTATGCGCCTAATAAACCAAGCCCAAGCTTAAGTTTAAACAGACGTATGCACTTCCGTTCTTATGAAATAATTGAATTTACTAGAACAGTAAATGTAATGTATTCACGTACCATTTCGGACATAGTATCAGTGATAATCAATGTGAAAGTTGCAGGTACCTCATATTGTTGTCACTATGACAAAGTACGAACTGGTAGACAAATCAACCTCGACTGGACTATTAAATTCAATTATTTCATGTTATTTAAACGGATGATTGGTATAAAAAATTAAAACCAATAAGTGTATCAGTGTAGGGAACCTTATAAAAAAACATTAAAGACTCTAAATTTAATATAGTGAGGAATACACTATTAAAATCTTTCACTATGCTCGCGAATGCGTATGCAATGAATATGTATGGTAATACTAAAAAAAAAATAGTTAAACAAAATATTGAAACCAAAAATTAGAAAAGCCTTGAAAGTAAAAGATGTGGCGTCGATTCCTTACTAGGTCTTATAGTAGGTATTTATATTAGTACACTTTGAGCACGGGGAACTCACGAGAGGAGTTCTCTGTGGGAGGTCCATTTTCGCTACAAAGCGGAAAAATTACGGGATCGGCTACGAGCGTAGCGCTTAGCACTCGTCCGCATTGGAATTGTTAAGTGTAATGACATACATAATATTCTCAGTTTGAAGGTCTCGCTTATGAAACCTTATCGATTAATCTTACCGAACTAATTATCGCAACTACTAGCAGTGATTTTTGTAAAGCATAATCTTCTAAGAGTATAAAAATCACTTACCTTCAGGTTTGACCCAAAGCGCAGTTAAAGCGTTCCCAACAAACGGAAGTGTTTTTGGTCCAGGTATTTTATTAACTAACTAACTAACTAATTTGGCTCAGGGACCCAAAGAGGGTCTTGGCCTCCGAAACGAGAGCACGCCATCCGTCTCGATCCTGCGCAACTTCTTGCCAGTTATTGACTTGAAGATGTCGCAGATCTGCCTCCACTGTGTCCTCCCAGCGGTACCTGGGTCGCCCGACCGGGCGGCGGCCAGTCGGTCGGCCCACGTATGCTCTCTTGGCAGCACGATCCTCTCCCATTCTGAGCAGGTGACCGAACCAGCGAAGTCTGTGTGACTTTATTACGCCGATGATGTTGGGTTCGGCCATCAGCTCCTGTATCTCTACGTTTTTACGGATCCTCCATGTTCCGTCGTCTCTCTTCACAGGTCCCAAGATTTTGCGCAGAACCTTTCTTTCTGCTACAAGGAGTTGAGTCTCTTCTTTTTGTGTCAGTGTCCAGGCTTCACAGCCATACACGAGGATGGGCCTTAAGACAGTTTTATAGATCCTTAACTTTGTATTCCTACTGAGAAGCTTGGACACCAGAACGTTGTGGAGGGCTGCACTGCATCGCAGGGTGTTCTGGACGCGAATGTGAATCTCCTCTCCTCTCGTGTTCGTATCGGTAATAGTGCATCCAAGGTACCGAAATTTGTCAACTCCCTTGTAGACGATCTCTCCAACATGAAGACTATTACGCGGAGCTCGCGTATTTTTGTATCGTTTCATGTGGAGATATTCTGTCTTCGCTCGGTTGATCCTGAGACCTATTCTGGACGCTTCCTGCTCCAAGACCCGGGCCGCTTCGGCTACCTGTTCCCGGCATTCTCCTAATAAAGCAAGGTCATCCGCATACCCTATCACCTTATGCCTGCCGCTCAACTCAACACCTACGTCCAGTGCCAAAATTCTCCTAACAACATGCTCAAGGGCTAAGTTGAAAAGCACTGGTGATAAGGCATCCCCTTGCTTTAGACCGGTTATCACCGGGAATTCTTCGGACAGGTCTCCCCCTACTCTGACACGCATCATGCTGCTTTTTGTTGCTGTCGCAATTATGGCAACTAACTTTTTTGGGACGTTAAATCTAAGAAGAATGGAATACATTACCCAATTTTATTACCCAATTTAAAAATTCTAGTGTTTTGCTGCCATAAGTGCAGGAGCCATAAGCTCGTGATAACAAGCAGCGCTTTAATAATGAATTGACTTTCCGGTAAGAATTCAAATATTTCTGACATTTTACAACAGACTAATGAAAAGCACGTCTGAATTCAAAAATAAGTAAAAAATATACGACTTCTTAACTGCGGTAACAATTTCAAGCAAGATATAGCTTTGGTCACTAAACAAATACTTTTGTTTGGTTACTTATTCGATTTAGTTGGAAAGCCTACTTTTGTACCAACATGAAAAACTGTACTACTGTTATACGTTTAGTTACAAAGTGATTCCGGATTTAAAGTTACAACAAATTTATACGCAAATTAACCAAATAGATTCGGGCGAGTCGGTTATATCGTACCATTTTTGACTCATAGCTCAAGCTGCCGATATACCTATTATTTACAAACCGCCCTTTGATAGGTACATTAGCTAGCTAGTTAGCACACATTGAATATTAATTCATTTGACCACGAGGTCCTCGAGCGTTCTGGTTTAATTGATACAATTTAGTCAATGAGATGTTTTGTCGTATCATTTGCTAAATATTTGGTTGATTAAATCGTCCTTAATCCATAATTTAGCTAGTTTTTAAGTATGCATATGTTTTTGTAGTTCGCATTGCCTTGTTTTTTTACTGTTATGCTGTGAAACTTATTGAAAAAAAAATTAAAATAAATAAATCCCTTTTTTAGAAATATACACGGTGGAATTTAATCGGTGAACAGGAACCCATTTTTCTAATTCAGTAATCGATGGCGGTCACGTTTATGTATTACTTAAGTGGAACCAAGTTTTTTTTAGCATAATTTTTTTTTATGTTGAAATAAAAATTTATTGTCACCCTACTATTGGTTTAGTCTGAAAAGTTTAATGCTCCTTTTCAAACTATCAGCCATATAGAAACTTAAAACATAAATGAGCAATAACCACTCACATGCTTTAATTTTTGCGATAGACTCTATTCCTATGTAAAATAAGAGCGATGCATGGCTGATAGTTTGAAAAGAGGTATTAAACTTTTCAGACTTAACCATTAGTAGGGTGACAATCAAATTCAATTAAAGTTTAATTTCAACATAAAAATTTGTTATGCTAAAAAAAAACTTGGTTCCACTTAAGTACTACATAAACGTGACCGCCATCGATTACTGAATTAGAAAAATGGGTTCCTGTTCACCGATTAAATTCCACCGTGTATAAGTATTTATATTTCAATAACGAGCTGTATTTTAACCACCAACTAATTTCTGAAAACTTTGCATGAAAACTATTAAAAATTGTTTTTCTCCTAGCTAGTGCGCAAAAACGAACTTTGCGCACGCTTCGCGCGCGGTAATTTCTCTTTTGGACGCACTTGTTATAAAAAAAATCGTCCCTTTTTTTTTAACTCGGGTGATTGTCGCCCTCGTTTCACTCTGGCACCCTCGCCGAAAAAAAGTTTTCCCGCACTAGTTACGAAATATACTATTTCAATATAGATAGCGCTTTTTTACGCGTTAGTGCGAGAATTGGTTCATTTTACGTTAGGTCGAAATCTTCGGAAGGCCATATGTACTGAAAAACGTCGTACTATACACGTGCAAAAACGAAATTAGTAACTCGTGTCGATTTAAAGCACTCCCTTGGTCAATTTATCTCCACTGGTATGTAATGTTCTATTTTATATCATTCATTGCGTATTTTAACAAACTTTATGACTTATTATTTTGTGCTTAAGTATGAGTAAATTAGTATGAATTCCAAAATTATTTACATAGAAAAGTGGTACGATTTTATCAGCGATACGATGTTGCTGACTCTCCCCAAAGTAGCACGACCTTACGTGTTTAAAATATAGGTAAGCAAGTATTAATTGAAAGTACTACAAAACCACGCTTGTACAGTAATTTTGAATTGGGGACGTGTTTTGAATTCTTTATGGCTATTGACTAAAGCCAGTAATGGAGTTGTTATCATAAATTATATGAGTATGACACTCATTATCACTCTCATTAACAAGTTTAGCCTAAACTATTAATAGTATTCGGCTGAATACAACACATTTTCGGTGAAATTAATAAATGAGTATAGAGTGTTATTTAAAATTTTTAACATCGACTTCAAAGCTAGCTTTATTAGCCTGATCGTACTATGACACTCTGAGAAAGTTTCAAGTAATTGTAACATTTTTTTTACTCCATCCGGGTTCTCATACTCTCATCTAGGGTTCCCTAGTAAACCAGGAGCTTTTGTAGTTTTGCCATGTCCGACCATCTATCTGTGCAATGTGCATGTAAACTCAGTCGCGGTTAGTCCTAGAAATTTGCAATTTCGTATAGATATTATATTAATCACACCGACAAAGTAGTAGCAGAAAATATACAAAAAAAAATGTTTTCGGGTACGTGTAGGGTACGTAAAGTGGCGATATTTTTTTTAATTTTGCGAAGTTATATAGTGTGGGGTATCGTTGAATAGATGTTTTAAAAATAATAAGGGTGTCAAAAGCAAGTTTTATTCCAGAATTTATAAATTATTCTCCCTTCTCCCTCTAACTTGATCTGTTGATCGGAAAAATATGAAAAAAATCATGATTATAAAAATCGTAATTTATAGAATAGGTACTTAAAAAACGTATTTCGAACATAATCGCCCCAGCCGTTTTTAACAACTACGGAACTGAAGAGTTAAAAAAGTAAAAGTTTAATAAAGTAAAATGTTACTTTATTATTGTTCTACATGATTAATTATTTTGAAATGGTTATTTTACAAGTTTTGTTTTTTTCACATTATTCTTTTTATTGTCTATATTCATCGAGAGGTCTTTAATACTAGCCAGAAATAATAACAAACAATTTATTTATTATTGTAATTTTAAACGTGCATTCTGTTAAATGTTATTTTTTTATAATTTTATTAGCATTATTTAAATTAAGAATTAATTGTATATTTTACATTAATTGGCATGTATTAAGAATAAGAATAATGTATTTATATAAGAGTAATGTATTATGTATTAAAGAATAAAAAGGACTATTTTAAAATAAATTATTTTTATTGCATTGAAGCAAATGCATAATTGTATACAAATTATCCATGAAGTAGACTGTACCTTCCTAATTTACAAAAAATTAGGTGTTGAAACAAAACTACATGTAAATCAAACACATTTGTCCCACTAACATTGTTTAGTTTGGGTCTATTAGCTTTAATTACTTGAATAATTGCAAAGAAATAATATATCAATTATTTAAATAGCGTTTGTATGTTAAACTATGCATTATTTTAATTGTGCCTACAAGTTGGTAGGTATTGAACCATGATTCTATTTTAATTAAGTAAACATCAGCTACATATACCTGTACCTAACTTGGGGCAGTGTAATTAGTTTGGTGCGAGTAAAAAATTGTACATATGTAAATCTATCGTATCCAAAACAAAATTGACGCACTTTTAAAATATATCGAGTCAGGTACATTAACATTTGCCTAAGTATAGAGGTTTAAGTAGGTAGGTAAAGAACTTATTGTGAAAACACAAATCAAATTATTTATGAACTTAAGTATTTTGATTTTTGTTTTTTTATTCCCAGTAGTCACATTACTTAATACTATATAAATAAAATTATAAATATTGGATGTCATATACCAAAGAAAAAACGACCAAGATCACCAACGTCCGAGGTGGAAATCGAACCCACGTGCTCAACTTTCGCGGCTGATGCCTGCACCACTCGGTCTTAGCAACCACCAGTCAATTTTCTCGGGTATATGCAATCCCTTACAAGGCTAGGCGCCTTTGATCATTCTCTAAACTAAAGGCGACGACTACTGAGAGGAAATAAAACACATTCTTGTAATTAGAAAATAGATTTGTTGTGGCTGAACGCCATGATCCTGTGTCACAAAAATAAAAAAAAGTTACAAGCAGTCCAAGAACATTTTTCTGAAATAATTTTTAAAACGTCATATTTTGGAAAAGACCTTTTACTTTACGTTCAACATTGTTGTACTAGTAAGGGTCACGGTCCATACAAAGTTAAGGAAAATTGTGCGCTGCGAGTTACAGTTTTGTAATTTTAACCAGAGCTAGAGGGTCTCAAAATAGTTGTTTTTAGATATGGAGGGAAAACCAATTCCCCCCCTGAGCACGCGGGGAGGGGGGTGAATGTGCATGCGGAAGGGTTACGATTAATATTTTTTACTAATTAATAAGGCCTACTGTGCGTTGTTTGGTATCATTTTCGTGTAAAACAGACATGAAAAATCCATTTTTTATCATAAACATGACCAATTTGATATAAAAAAGTAGATTTTTTGGAGAGAAAGTAAAGAAGTTACCGTTTTCATTTTAATTTAAGCGTGATATAAGTATTATTTTTTTTTTATACCACGTCGGTGGCAAACAAGCATACGGCCCGCCTGATGGAAAGCAGTCACCGTAGCCTATGGGCGCATGCAACCTCAGGGTGTCACATGCGCGTTGCCGACCCAATAAAAATAACGTTGGCACAACAAAGTGGCTCCACTCCACCTGATCGTAAGTGAAAAGTAGAGCCCAAATCGCGGCGGCAACGAACAGGAGACAATCAGTAACCTGTTAGTTGCCACCGCCTTGCTGGCCCGCTAGATGCTGGTAAATACACCGGCTGACCCCGAAACACGGCAAACACGAAGGTAAGTCATTTCACGGGCGTTTACACCGAATGTACGGTGGTAGCCAACCAGGCGGGTACTAGTAAAAATACCCTACCACCGGCTGAGAAGCTGGATACTCAGTATTTCCCTTAGTCGACTCCTACGACACCCACGGGAAGAGAGGGGCGGTGATTTTTGTATTCTTACTCCGTCACCGCACGGACTAATACATTAAAAAACAAACTAACCAAATTTAAAAAAATACTGTGTGATAGCATATTTACTGCAGTTTTTAAAAATATACACATTTTGTAGTCTTTCATACAAAATCAAACTGAAAAAAAAAATTGCACCTGTCGCGTACCTCAAACAAAAACCTGCGCGCAATCTCCTCCTACCTCAAAAAAGAGACTTTTGTGCCGGCAACTGCTCGTAGATTATACATATTCTTGTACTTATGTACCTACATATTATTGTTCATATTAAATTGTAAATATTTATTGATACGAAAGTAAATTCAATATTTTCTGATCTTCTTTTTTTAAATAACCTAAGATTATTATTTGTTCAGATTCTATTTTTAGATTGTATCTATTATTGTATATACGTACCGCCACCGCGTGTATATTATATATCTGGTCTATCTGATCATACATATGTTATTATAGTATCTGATTATATGAATCGTAATGGGTAATCATTTTTACAAGTGTTATTAGGTAACGATCTCATGACCAAAGACGATAAAGGTAATTTTCACTAACCGGGACTAAACAACTTGCCCAGTTCATCCACGTTAAAAGTTTATTTCATATGGAATTTGACAATGAATTGTTAAACGTTTAGTTCACATCATCATCATTACCATATCAGCCGAAAGACGTCCACTGCTGAACATATGCATCCCCCAAAGATTGCCACAGTGACCGGTCCTGCGCCACTCGCATCCAGCGAACTCCTGCGACCTTCACTGTCCACCTTGTAGGGGGCCTACCCACGCTGCGCCTTCCACCTGCGAGGCCGCCACTTAAGATCCTTTCCGCCGCATCGGCCATCGGTTCTACGTGCAATGTGCCCCGCCCACTGCCAGTTTAGTGATTCGGAGAGCTATATCGCAGAGCTATGGAGCTATACTTTGGTTCTGCTGCGGATCGCCTCATTTCTAATGCGACCTCGCAGAGAGACTCCCACAATAGCCCTCTCTATTGCCCTGAGGGTGACTTTGAGCTTTCTTATGAGACCCATTGTAAGTGACCACGTTTCAGTACTGTATGTCATCACTCTTTTAAGTCTTTGATCAGCGTGTGTTGCCACACTGATCAAATATTTACATTCGTCTTCAAGCACTACGGAATATTTGACGAAAAGATGTGTCGTAGCTTCCCAAATGCTGCCCAACCGAGTCGGATTCGATGATTGACCTCTTACTCAAAGTTGGACCTACCTAACTGGGTAGTTTGTCCTAGGTATATTACCTATAGTCGCCTACACCTTCCACTTTGCTCTCTGATTGTAACGGGAGTTTTCGTCTTATCCATGTTCATCCTAAGACCAACTCGCTCGGAGGCGCTACTGAGGTCAGCAAGCATCGTACTGAAATCTTCCAGGGTCTCAGCCAAGACCACCATATCATCAGCGAATCGAAGGTGAGGTGAGATACTCGCTGTTTATATTTATTGGCGTCTCCTCTGTTATTATAATAAGAGTAGGGTTTAGGGTCCAATGAATGAGACAATTACCAACTTCGTATTTGAGCACTGGTTTATTCTTTACCAATTCGCGATATTCAAACATCAATCTTAAAATAACACAGCGTATAAGACTACGTCTGTAACTGACCATTTCGATGACAAGAATGCCCCCACCGACCATCAGTCAGGTTACTTATAGGACTTAAAGGGTCCGTGCGGGTGCAGGTGGCGTGACGTCATAGTGGCGTGATCGCCTGATCGGTCAGGTCAGGTGCAGCTGTTGTTTTTGTACATTGATTACTATTGGATATTTTTCACATTTTAGATTCTACATGATGACGCCGCCGTCACGGCCATACTGACATACGCACGTCCTCGTGCGTGCAGCTTTACAACAAAGCATATCAGAATCGAAAGAATGACTTTAACTGTTCGATCATCCTGACTGATAAATTATCTTGGCTTGATACCACAAATGATAAATCAGGTTAGCCTGGCCCGAACGTCTACCCGTAACGTAAACCCTACGATTGGTTTGCCTCCTACCTGTCGAATCGCACACACTGCGTAGAAATTGAATACTATAATCACGCAACTGGAAATATACAACAAATTCAATCTAAGTTTACTAAGGTTACCCAATCAATCCCCCAAGGCAGTGTACTCGGATGTATTTTATTCTTAATTTATATTAATGATTTGCCCAAAATAATAAATTGTTCTAGCATATTTTTTGCTGATGATATATCATTGGTGATCTCGTGCGATAATAATATTACGCTAAAAAATCATCTTGATAAAATTATTTCTGATATTGTTAATTGGCTAAACGAACATAACCTTGAAATCAATTTCACCAAAACTAAATTTATAGAATTTAAACCCTACCAAAAGCGCAGCCTAGATATAAACTATAGCTTCGAGAATACGAAAATGGCATGTGTAGATACAGCTTCACTGTTAGGAATTAATATCGACTCTGCTATAAACTGGAAAGAGCATGTTCATCAAATATCTCTTAAGTTGAGCCGATTCACCTACGCCCTTTATGAGTTGAAAAAATGCACCGACTTAAAAACCGCTACTTGTGCTTACTATGCCTACGCGCATGCATGGTTGCAATATGGAATTATATTGTGGGGTAATAGTTCTGATGCTGTACAACTGTTTAAGCTCCAAAAACGCTGCCTAAGAATCCTAGTTAATAAGGATAATATGACAAGTTGCAAGCCATACTTCATTGAACAAAAAATTTTAACCCTGCCGTCAATATACATCCTAGATGCTGTTTTTTTTGTAAAAAATAATACATCACTATTTCCTCAGTACTCACACGGACCATCATTGCGACCTCGAAAAAAACTAGCCTTACCTGCCACAACAATGAAAATGGTTAGCTCTGGCCCGTTTGCCATGGCAGTAAAAATATTTAATAAAATGCCAAATAAAATCAAGGACATATATGATTCACGTAAATTTAAAATGCAATTAAAATCTTACCTATTAAATAAAGCTTATTATACCATAGATGAATTTCTGAATGAACATAAAAATTGTATTTAATATTGACATTCTATATAATAATTAAATTAAATTATTGATTGGGTATTTATTTATATGACATTTATGATTTCTAGAATAATGTATTGTTTATATTTGTAAAATAATTATTCGTGTTATATAATATTTTGTTTTAATGAAATTGCTATGCTCTATCAGAGCTCATGTTTGAACTGTGTAACTAATCTTAAGACCTTATTGTACAACATGAATCGCAATAAATAATTTGAATTTGAATTTGAAACGTCAGGACTAGCCTCTTACATCCTTCTGCATGACACTGGAGGAGTCACATCTTCTTTACCTGCTAGTACGGGCATTGTTCTTTTTGCCCCTTTAGCGGAGTTATTGGTCCGGTGTCCTTCAATCAAAACGTACCTTTTCCTTGGCTAGACCGGACATTATTGTTTTTGTCCTTTTAGCGAAATGATTGGTCCGACCCGACATCTTTCAATCAACATTTACTCATCTTTATTGGCTAGACCGGACACTAATACTTTGTCCCTTTAGCGTGCTTAAAACTGATTGGTCCGGCATAGCCCTTCAATCATATTTTTGTACTCCCTTTTTTTAGTTTTATTCTATTTAATTTTTCTTTTGGAAAGCTACTATCTCTCAACAATATGCTGTCATTATCATTAACATTTGGCAAATGGTTAAAGTGACAAAACGAATCAAACTATTGTCAATGTGACACACCGTCGTCACGTCATCATGACTAATTGACTATAATTTTCAAATTTTTTTTTTATTAACTCTTTTTTTTTGTTGATTCTAGACCTCTTACGTAACTTTTTGTTTTTACTATTTTTTTTGTTGTTTTTTTTTATTTACTTTTATGTTTCTATTTTTATTTATCATTATTTTTTAAATCCGCATTTCGCCCTCAGCGTGACCATTTATTCTCCTTATACATGTTTATTGTAATAAGACATAAGTCAATGCTTTTTTTTATAGACTATCTAGATTTTTTTTTTTGACATAGCAATGTAAACCAAATTGAAATATAACCTCAATTTTAAACCGGCAACTTACATCGAACAATAACCACTTTTCACGATTTTGTCATTGCTCAGAAATTTGTTTTGAGTTGACCAAATGAAATATTTTATCGTTCTATTTTCATAATTCCTGCCACCTGTCTTAGCTATGTTGTAGCGGCTGCACTTTTAACACATTTCTTGTAGACACAAAATTCAATTTCAATTTTATTTCATTACCATTGCAAACATATGAAATAAACAACCAAAATATTTTTCTTCCAAATGTTCCACAAACAGGCCATAGATTAAACACAAATTTCGATTTATTCGAATTGCATTTGGAATATTTTTTAGCCAACCCGCGATTCTTCAAATTTTCTCGCGCTCACTTTACGCTCAATATTCCCAGAAAGTCAAGAAAATGTTTTTTTTTGTATGGAACATGTACGTTGTATTTGCTGAACATCTGAACGACTCTCTGATATTTAGAGTGTAAGTACCTAAGATTTTTTTTTCTTTACTTTTGGGATGTTTTGAAACCAATAAAGGACTTTCATTTTTTTAAGTTTTTTTTTTAAACCAGGTATTTTACTATACACTAGATTACTAACTGACCAGATCAAAGAGTGAGGTAAGATAAGCAGCAATTTTGTTGACTTACTTCGATCGATTTCACTGCATAATATTCTTTGATAATCATACCTGGGATAACTGGGGGCAAGTTATAGGGATTTGATATCGATTAAAAAGATGTCGATATAATTATAATAAAAGATGTGCTTACTGAACATTCTCGATTACAGTACAGAGGTTCGATGTCATATCTGATATCGGGCCTCTTGTATGCAGATGTCATTTTAATCAAAATGACAATTTAAATATTGATATTTTAATATTAATTGTATATTTTGAAAACAATTTTAGAATAAACGCGTAGCTACCCGTTTCAATTCATTTTTTAATTTATTTGAAGAGTAAGTACCTAATATTTATTTATGCCGAATAACATTTTGATGTTATCATTCACAGGAACATCGATATATTTTTAGTCGATAAAATATTTTGCTACATCACTTTCGTATAAATGCCCTGAGTTATCCCAGGTATGTTGATAATATATGGTATGTGATATTTCTGACCATGTGAGCGTAATTTTAAGATAATATTGATTTCAGGGGCACAACGTTAGTCGGCAGTTCTTGTTTTTTTTTTTTACTTTTTTTTTGCTGATGTGTTGGTATATATCCTTTAAAACGATATTTAGTCACGATTGCAAGCTCGACGTCAAGCGATAGATTCTAGAATATAGAACTTCACTTTTTTTTTGGGAAGTTAGAAAAAAAGTCGTTGTGTCAATTTTTTTGTATCAACTGATGCAGTTTTCTGTGAATATAAACTATCTATGGTCATCAAAGTAACACTAAAGTCGAATTACAGGACTAAAGTTTTAACATTCCTACAAGGCCCTTAAAGGCTGCCACCCAAATTTGTTTCAAATTGTGACATCAAGGTTGCCAATCAGTGATAAGTTTACTATGGGAGAACAAGAAAATTGCTATTTTAACTGGGAACTAATAACTTCAATATGAATGTTGTACAAGTTTTTTTTTTTAAACTACAGAGTGAACGGCGAATTTTTTTTGTAGATTTAACTACACTATGTCACAAAAATTAACACTAAGAATCAACACTATTGCACAGTAATACCAGCGTAAATAATAAATTGAAAAAGGTCATGAGCTTATCCTGACCTAGAGGTCGTGTAAAATTATTCACCAATAGACAGCATGTCTCAAACTCTATAATTTTCACAATTAATTAATTGCAATTAATTAATTGCAATTCTCATTTACATTTTGTGCAACGAAAATGACAACACTTCAACGCTCATTAGCAGTGAAATTCTGACGCCATAACTTAATCACATAGCTTAATCACATTGTTATCGTTATTACTATTTGTCTATTATCATGTGCTGAAAACATGGAAATCCAAGAAATTGGCAAACGCTTTTTTATTATATTCAAAGTCAATTAGTTAATCAAATTAAATATACTTTGATGCCGACCTGTGCCAAGTTATAGGCACACCTCATTAAAAATCAAAGTGTCCTCAATAAAGGCTGTTAGTTTTTATTTTTGCCTGTTGTCAACTTTTCTAGGTAAAGGATGTCAACGAATAAGTGCCGTTGATCAAGATTGCCAACAATAATGAGACATTTTTCTATCATGTTTTACGTACAATTTTGAGATGCTATGTGATATGTAGCACTCCAAACGAGGCTTTGAAAAAGAAAAATGTCACCCAACTTTAGGTACTTTAACTGAAATGGTATTTTTTTATATTTTTGAAATAAAAAAATCGCTTTCATGATTTATTAAAATTTGTTTTTTTTTTGCAGTTAAGCTATTGATACCGCCCTTCTAAGGAAGTTAAATCACTATATTATAATCAGTAAATCTTGTAATTTTCGACCATAACTTAATGACAAAAGTGTTTTACGACTACCACTTACAACTGCTAAAGTTTCAAACTGATACGAGTGACATGTGACAACAGATTTCAGCGTTTGTAATTTTTATAGGTAGGTACCCGGTGCATACATTTTTTGTTTTGTTTGATTTTTTGGATATTTAGTCTTAAATACTTCTTCAGAAGACTTTAAATTTAGACTACTTTGTTGTCATTTTCATGATAACGCAGAATTTAAATAAAAATCCTACTTTAGATAGTAATTTATTGATGTCGATGGGCACTGAACTCTGACGCCGTCAACGCGAGCATATGTGTGAGCAAGTATTTTAGCGTCAAGTCTTAGGGCAGTGTTAAAGGGCTCTCTTTTTTTTATAAAGCCAAAAGATATTTAATTGGTATTGGCTTGTGTTTTTTTTGTATCTTTTTTTTTGTTCTAAATAGTTCAGTCTTTGTGAACTTTAAACCAGAAGCTATATGTTCTTAAAAAAAAATCCGGATCATTTATCAATTTGGCCACTAATCCATGCCATTTATCAATTTGGTAACTATTCAAAGGCAAATGGCACCTATTGGGTCTGATATTATAATCTCACATACGCATTGCGATTTCAGCGTTTTTTTTTTGTTTTTACTAGCTACATGGGTCTAGTAAGAGATTAGATTCAGTTGGAAATAACCAAGAGATAAGTAACCAATCAAATTGATTTAATTTCTCCGATTGTACTTATTCACGTGTGTTTATCGATAAAGTTGCTGAATTTTTTTTTTCACGACGTTGGCGATTTGTTTCTTATCTCGTTATGTTTTTGTCAATTGACCAACTATCAAACGAATTATTGTTTATTTAACAATAATTACGCATCAATGTCTCAGAAAAAAGTTATAGGTACCGGAAATTGGGACACAAATTCCTGCTTATGTTCTCATTATGATGTGACGCATCGTGATCGGTAAAATCGAATGATAAATCATGTACTATATTGTACGTGCAGATTGTTAATTACGGGATTATTAAGATACTTCTCGAAACTGCTTGTTCAAGAAATGACTCACCATTATTGCAATTCATAAGACTGCTTAGTCTCAAACTCTACTGAAAGAGCCATGCAAAGCAGTTAAAATTATTACTTGTTTGCTGGTATTTGCGGTAGGTATTGTTGCCCGTAGCTGAAGTTCCATCTTCTTTTCGTTTCGTGTACCGCATAGGACAGAAAGTAGCGTCGTGGTTGATGTAGTTGCACACGTAGCAGGAAACAGTAGATTTAGGTTGGTTTGTTTTTGTCCAAACAGCCGTCATAATCTTCACCACGGTGACCAATTTCTTCGCATAATTTGCAATTCTCTCGAAACTACTATATCGATGTACGTAGTTTTATTGATGAAACTCCTGGGATCACTCTCTTTATAGGTGGCTTCCACATTCCTTAGTTTAGGTGTGAAACCGCGGAGAAAATTCTCTTGATCGATTCTGGTATGTTCGGATCCGATGGAATCATCTTTGACAGAGAATGGGCGAAAATACTACTCGTAGCTACAGCTTTCTACTGCGTCCAATCCAACCGAATAGGCCAACATTTAAGCGAATGTAGACTTGATTTGATGGCGAATTTGGGTTCGACACTTCTGATATTGGCGTCTCCTCTGTTATTATAATAAGAGTAGGGTTTAGGGTCCAATGAATGAGACAATTACCAACTTCGTATTTGAGCACTGGCTTATTCAACATATTGTGAAAACACAAATCAAATTATTTATTAACTAAATATTTTGATTTGTACTTTTAATTTTTTCTCCAGTAGTCACACTACTTAATACTATATAAATTATAAATATTAGATGTCATATACCAAAGAAAAACGACCAAGATCACCTATGTCCGACGTGGGGATCGAACCCACGTACTCAGCTTTCGCGGCTGATGCCTGTACCCCTCGGCCACTCGGTCTTAGCAACCACCGGTCAAATTTCTCGGGTAAATGAAATCCCTTACAAGGCTAGGCGCCTTTGACCATTCTCTAAGGGCAAGCACTAGGCCGCGAAAGCCGCGAAAGCTGAGTACGTGGGTTCGATCCCCACCTCGGACATAGGTGATCTTGGTCGTTTTTCTTTGGTATATGACATCTAATATTTATAATTTATACACGGTGGAATTTAATCGGTGAACAGGAACCCATTTTTCTAATTCAGTAATCGATGGCGGTCACGTTTATGTAGTACTTAAGTGGAACCAAGTTTTTTTTTAGCATAATTTTTTTTATGTTGAAATTAAAATTTATTGTCACCCTACTAATGGTTTAGTCTGAAAAGTTTAATACCTCTTTTCAAACTATCAGCCATAGAAACTTAAAACATAAATGAGCAATAACCACTCACATGCTTTAATTTTTGCGATAGACTCTATTCCTATGTAAAATAAGAGCGATGCATGGCTGATAGTTTGAAAAGAGCTATTAAACTTTTCAGACTGAACCCTTAGTAGGGTGACAATAAATTCTAATTAAAGTTTAATTTCAACATAAAAATTTGTTATGCTAAAAAAAAAAACTTGGTTCCACTTAAGTACTACATAAACGTGACCGCCATCGATTACTGAATTAGAAAAATGGGTTCCTGTTCACCGATTAAATTCCACCGTGTATAGTATTAAGTAGTGTGACTACTGGAGAAAAATTAAAAGTACAAATCAAAATATTTAGTTAATAAATAATTTGATTTGTGTTTTCACAATATGTTCAACAGATGGCAGCACCATCTCTCTCTAGCTATTCTAGAAAACTGTAAAGTATTCTAAATAGGAGGTGCAGGCATGTAGTTAGTGCTTGCCCTTAGAGAATGGTCAAAGGCGCCTAGCCTTGTAAGGGATTGCATAATATACCCGAGAAATTTGACCGGTGGTTGCTAAGACCGAGTGGCCGAGGGGTACAGGCATCAGCCGCGAAAGCTGAGTACGTGGGTTCGATCCCCACCTCGGACATAGGTGATCTTGGTCGTTTTTCTTTGGTATATGACATCTAATATTTATAATTCACTGGTTTATTCTTTACCAATTCGCGATATTCAAACATCAATCTTAAAATAACACAGCGTATAAGACTACGTCTGTAACTGACCATTTCGATGACAAGAATGCCCCCACCGACCATCAGTCAGGTTACTTATAGGACTTAAAGGGTCCGGGCGGGTGCAGGTGGCGTGACGTCATAGTGGCGTGATCGCCTGATCGGTCAGGTCAGGTGCAGCTGTTGTTTTTGTACATTGATTACTATTGGATATTTTTCACATTTTAGATTCTACATGATGACGCCGCCGTCATATTGATACCCAAACTTCTCCAGTCCAATCTTGAATATATCTTCCAGTGAAGCGGTAAATAGCTTAGGGGAGATGACACCTACTTGCCTGACTCCCCGCTGCAGTATAATACGCTTCAAATTCTGGTCTTGGAGTCGAATTGACATCGTGGCGCTTTCGTACAAACACCTCAACATTTCGACATAGCAGTAGTCTACTTAGTACTGTTGGAGAGACTGTAGTACTGCCCAGAGTTCCGATCAAATTGTAGGCCTTGGGGGCTACCATGACGTACTAATGCGATTCAGTTTAGGTTCAGGGAAAGGGACAGTGATATCCGACTCGTATAGCCTTGTCCCTATAGGTTATATTCCTCGGTCTTCTGTATAACATTTACGAAACGCCAATTCGTAAACCGGCTCGGTCGGGAGGCTGGAAATCATCAAGCCTGCATGCAAGACGATTCGTAATTAACGAATGACTCCTGAAAACATCTTATAAGTAAATATGGCTCGGAAGTGAGATGGATCGGCAGTTCTTCAATTCTTCAATAGTCTTCTGTTCCATGCCTAAGGCGTTCTCCCTTCCGGAGTTGAACAACTTCTGAAGGGCCGTAAGGATTGGTTTACCACCTGCCTTCAGAAGCTCATCTGTAATTTGCCCTAACAGACATTATGGAGCATTTTGTTTACGCGACATTGCTAAATTCCCGCAGTAGAAACTACTGTCAACAATAAGTCAAAGCTACGTCCCTTTTTTGTTCGAGGTACGCGACAGGTGCAATTTTTTTTACAACTTATTTTTTCATGGATTGTTTCAAAAAGTATATATTTTTTAAAAACTACAATAAATATGCTATGTTGTAGTTTTTTTTTTAATTTCATATATTTATTTGGTAATACTTATATAACGCTTCAATCAAAATAAAAACGGTGATTATTTTACATTTATATCAATAATTCTTTTTTTTGATACGAAACTTCTCATGTTTATTATCAAAAATGAACTCCCCGTGTCTGTTTTACACGAAAATGATACCAAACAATGCATAGTAGGCCTTAATATTAGGCGAAAAAATATTAAACATAACCCTCCCGTTTGCACATTCACCCCCTCCTACCTCGTTCAGGGGGGGAACCGGTTTGGTAAAAATTACAAAACTGTAACTCACAGCGCACAATTTTTTCCATTTGGACCCCTACTATACTGGTCGTGACGTTCATAGATGTACAGCTGTCAAAATTTGACAGCCATACAACTATAAGCGACTTTCCGTACAGTGTTTAGTCAGACAAAAATAATTAGAAACACTTTTTCGTAAATAGTTATATCTGAAAAGAACGAATTATTTCGTGTTTTGTGTATATTTATTATGCGTGGTATAAAAATATTTCCAAATTAAACAAATAACCAAACGAGAAATAGGTATGTGCCATTAAGTAGCCATTCTGGTCTTCGTCAGCAGTTCCACTGGACATCCCTAAATTAATAGTTTTGAATGTAAATGCTATCACGAATGGATAAAAGAAAAGAAAATCATTACATAATTATTACGTTTAGATACATATAAGATTTAAAGAGCTTCCTCAATCTCTCGTGGATCCTGTCATCAGAACCAGGTCAGAATATCTTGGGACGTCTTGTGTAAAAGATATGTTCCTAGATTTAATTTTAAGGTTTTGTCGGCATGATCGTACTCGTCTCAAAATACAGTTTTCTAGCTGTAGGACAAGAGAATTCGATCCAAATTAAACGTTTTGGTGAATTAATCTGCAAATCGTTTTTATACCTTAATTTAGTCCTGTGTAATCCAATTTCGCACATTAAGTACTAGGAGTTTAACTTAACTTTTCAGAACATAGTAACTCAGAGCTATTCGTAGCTCAAAATCGGTAGGTATACGTTCGATGGAAAACTGAAAAAATAAAGAGTAGAAAAAAAATGTTTTTTCAGGGACCTCCTTTTATACAGGTAAATTGGGGGATGGATTTTATTTTAATTTTAATCCTATAGTGTGACTTATCGCTTGATAGGTACTTACAAAAAAAAGGCCAAGAGCATGTCAGGCCATGCTGAGTGTACTGGTTCCGTAGTTATTCAAAAACGGCTATGATCGACATAGTTATATTTGAAAGTATTCTATAAGCCCACTGTTTATGATATTTTTGGACCCATGTATCAAAAGTTAGAGAGGGGGGCGGGGACACAATTTGAGCAGACACAGCGAATAACTCCGAATTTATCGACTATACAAAAAAAAACTTTCTTTTGTACCTTATTAAATAAATAAATAAATGATTATTCGGTTTGAAATACCTATTTAACGATACCCCACACTATAGGATTACAGTAAAATATAAAAAAATCCCCGCTTTACTACTAGTAGGGGAGGTATACCCAGAATATTTAAATATTTATATTTGCGGTTTGATTATTTTTTATACCTGTACCAAATTGCAAATTTTTAGTACTAACAGCTACTGAGCTATGCTGCGGACACAGACAGACGAACAGACGTACAGACGGACATGGCAAAACTATAAGCATTCCTAGTCTACTACGAAACCCTAAAAATATGACTAAATTTGAATATTAAAGTCCTCCTTCGACGCAGAATTTAACCCTCTTTAATTCTATATTTCGACTAAAAAATGAAGCTAACTCCTTGTAATGTGCAAACTCGGGTTGCACAAATTTAGAACTCAATAAAGATATCAAAACGATTTTCAACTTGCCCGGTATTAATCCATGGAAAAAATCTAGACAAGAACAGACAGACAGACGGTTTTGGTAACCTATCGGTTTTCGCTATTTTGACGTCAGAATCTTAAAAACAGGATAATATAGTTACATTAAACAATTTCATAAAATAAATGATCGAAACGAAAAACATTATTAATCACCGTGAAAATTCCAAGTTATTAAAACCGCCAAGGACAAATGATATCAATTTAATAATTCAGTTACAGCAATCGCTTCTAATTTGGGGTTCAACTTGACCATTAATAAATGGGAATGATACTTCAAAGTTAACCCTTCAACTGGGTATAATGGGCGGTATCAGCCACCAGTCGTGCAGCTAAGCTGACGGCAACATTGTTCAAGATGCAATTGAAGAGGGGTAGGGATTAATAAAAAGTTGATTTCTAAACATTCATCTGAACTTAAGGATGCAAAACTTAAATATTTTTTTTAAGTAGAGTTAATAGAACATTTATAACAACTAAGAAGAATAAGAGTATTGTAGGGAAATTAGTCTCCAATTTAATTGCATCAAAATTTCGAATTTGACATGCGTGTTTTTATGGCTGAAGTGCTCCCTTATGGACACTTGACAAATTTTGTCAAAGTTTTGCTAATATCATAATGGATTCCCAAACACTGGTTCTGATAATAATAAACCGTTTTTAAACAAAAACATATATTTAAGCAAAATACTCATTCTCTAACTCGATAAAGCTACAGGATAAATATGTTCTAATTATCGAGCAGGTTGATATTTTTCCTGCAAAAGAAAACGAAAGGGCGTTTAGTCGTAAAACGCACTTAAAACCGCATAAAACATTGCGAGTCCTAACCTTTTTAATGGTTCCGCCCCCTCGAGGAAAACAAAGCGCAGAAAAAACTTTTCCTAAAAAAGTAGTGTATATATAATATTTATTATTATATTAAAAGCAGATCTAGGGTCGGAACGCCGGCGGCGAGCAGGCGATTACGAGGCTACCGAATTTATGGTCAAACTTCTGTGAGAAGGCGACGGCGCGAGTTTTTATTATGATCAAACCAGTGGACTGTGAAAGCAAGTGCTGTGGGGAAGCGTAATTTCCATACCCACCTCATGTCTGTTCTGCCGTCTT
Organism: Thaumatotibia leucotreta; assembly: GCA_025490895.1. Taxonomy (NCBI): domain Eukaryota; kingdom Metazoa; phylum Arthropoda; class Insecta; order Lepidoptera; family Tortricidae; genus Thaumatotibia; species Thaumatotibia leucotreta. Next base: position 24,655 of record JALPQI010013243.1, read on the forward strand.
GGTACTTTCTTAATAAAAGTTGACTTTTTGTTTGAATTTGTGGCTGGCTTGTCGCCTCATGATTTATGTTTTAAATAGGAATTTAAAAACAAAACACATGATTATAAATTAATAGTAGGTACATTGTGTATTAAGAGCGGTAAATAAGAAATTGTGAACGAGTGTGAAAGTAAAGCCCAAGCCGAAGGCGCGGGCTTTAAGACGAGTTCATAATTCTTGTACCCCCGTGGCACACACAATGTTTTTCATCACACCTGTGTGGCAAAAAAAGTAAATAAAACAATATGTTTTCACAAAACTACTCTAAAATGGTCTGAATCATTACTCAAAATAAGGGATGACTTAAATTTATTATTTTTATAACAGAAATCCCGGCGAGGCCCGCGCCGCCGCCCGCCTAATGTTGTATGAAAATCCTTGATTGCCCTAGGGCGTAATTATCTCCGCACTTACCGAACAGGTGTGATGAAAATATTTTTACGACATAGGTATCTAATTAAGTTTCGTGTAACTTATTTGATTCGATATTTTTATTTGATTAGATGTATTCTAATGTTTCTAATTTTTGTCCATACACTTTTTTGAAAATATTGTTTTAAGAGTAATTGTAACTACTATTGAAAATAACTACTATTGGATAAAAAATAATATGCCAAAAAGAGTGAGTAGGGACGCTAACATGACAACCAATTTATTCTGTGAGTAACTACGTAAGATAAACAACAACCAAAGGTACAATTAGGCACCAGGAGAAAAAGAAAAATAAACAGACCGCTTTTCCCCAGTCACTCAGGAAACTTTAAGTAAGATGTGAAAAATGAAATGAAAAGAAATGATTTTCCGCGTGACTCGTCTGTGCAAATGAGCTGAATGAGCTAGCTCAAGCGGATGATTGAGTGCTCGCGAAGTTTTGCGACGGCGAAACAATAATCATTTACGTTTTATGCATCCCTGTGATAAGGCATGGGTGGTGATTATAATTATGTAGGTATTTAACGGAAACCAGCCACCAGATTATTCAGATAATAATATTACAGGGTGAACGATATGAAGTGTTACCAATTTCAAAGGACTGCGATGTTTTAGTTGCAACAATTTATTACTATAACTAAGAAAAAAACGAGTGGAAAAACATTACATTTTGTGATTAATTTTACTTTTAGTCAATATACTACCTTTTATCTTGACTATGGTCTTCAAATGGTAAAAAATATTTGCTCGCGAGACGTTTGTGACCACTGGGTAGTGGTATGTGCCAGTGAAATACGATCGCTTTCTTCATTGCATTTATATACTAGCATGTTTAATTGCGCTCACCTTTCTCTTCAAAATAGAGATAAAAAATCCAAAACTCACTCCACTGGAGAAATGACACGTGAAATTCGGCTTTAAGCTATTTTCGTTTCTTACGAGCTTTATAAGCCGAAACTCAGTTTCGGTTTTACGTTTTTGGTCTTCAACCCAAATGATTGTATGCCTAAGAATTCAATTTTTAATAACTTTAATATTATTTACCTTACAATCCTTAAAACAATATATTTCTAATTTGTTCTAATTTACCCCGTAAAAGTAGTCCTCATTTTTGAAATTTCGTTATATACATTCCACGTCTATTGTTGGGTTACCTACAACATAATATTATGTGTGCCAAATTTCAACTCAATCGATCCAGTAGTTTCGGAGCAAATCGGCTGCAACAGAGGGACAGACAGACAGACACGCGAGTGATCTTATCATCATCATCACCATCATCATCTAGTCCTAGCCGATTTCGGCCACGGCGACTGGTTACACTGGTTGTTGAGCGCGTCGTTCATGTGCTCTCAGGTGACTGATGTAGCCAACCTTTGCAGTAAATGTGCCGCCACAGTCGCTGCAAGTCAGCACCCCTCCAATAAAATGGTAATTAATGACCGCAGGTTGCCTGGTCTTCAACTCGTTGCGCCTAAGATCGAGTTGCACACATCTTTCATTTTCAAAGGCTTGCACTTTGCTCTGCACTGTACGCCTCCATTTAGGTCGATCTTGGGCTAAAGTCTCCCATTGTGAAGGTTCCAGGTCGCATCTCCGCATATGCCGCTTTAGCACATCCTTATACCGTAGGAGTTGGCCGCCCTGATTTCGCTTGCCTTCCTGCAACTCCGAGTAAAAGATGCGCTTAGCAACTCTTTCTTCAGACATACGGGAGACATGCCCACACCATCGGAACTGTCGCCTCATCAGATAGGTCTCAATGCCGCTGACATTAGCGCGTCGTAGAACTACCGTGTTCCGAACACGGTCCGACCAAGAGATGTTCATAATGTCACGCAAGCATTTAAGATGAAACCTATCCAATGTGCGTATATGCTTACGGTAAAGGGTCCAAGTTTCGGAGGCGTACAAGAGATTGGGCAGAACAATTGCCATATACACAGATATCTTAGTGGAGAGTTTTAGGTCATGTGAGCGGAACACCTTGATGCGAAGTTTCCCGAAGGCAGCAGCTGCTGCTCCGATCCTGCTGTTAATTTCATCATCAAGGTGACACTTAGTGGTGACTGTGCTTCCCAGATATCTAAACTTCTCCACATGCTTAAGCAAGTCATCACCGAGTCGAATGTCAGGTGGCGCCAATGTCTCTACCCCCATTACTTGCTGACATGACCGGTCAAAAAGTGATCTTATATGGGTTCCTTAAAAACAGTTTTCTTACATTTTTGGCTTTTTTGTACCTACATTGCCCTATGAAACTATTGGTAACTGTTGGATAGGAATAGAATCGACTGGCATAAACGTGAAAAATAAAATGTTTAATTTTCATACAGTTTGTATGGTAATATAAATTCTCGATTTGCGGCTTTTCTAGCCGAAATTTTTTTTTCGTCCCTTACAAACTTTTGATCTCGAATAGAAACAGGATCGATTGGCATAAAAAAAGGTTGTCAAAAATGTAAATTTTCTCGCACCCAATAAATATGTTTTTTCAATAATCTGTAAACGCCAATTTTCATTCATTTAAAATCGGAGGAAGATCTTCTAAGATCATTTTCACGTAGCTACTCTGGATCTGGTATCTGCCCTCACTGAGCCAAAAAGATTTTTCACCCTGTATTATCAGCTTTAGCATTAAGTATATAGGAAAAACTAAATTAATACAGTTTTTATGGATACTGCATTTTAAACATTTTGAGAAAATGAAGTTTTGGTTTGAAGTTAATTTGGCTTATAGACATTTTGGGGATACGGCAATTTGAGAAGTAGTAGTACCTAGTCATTTCAAGTTTTAGACGTAATGAGACTAATCTGTTTTGGGATTTCGACGTTTTAGGAATATGGTAGGATGATATTTATTTTGGTTGTAGCGAACCAGAATCTTAAATAGAGTAACTTGTGCTGCCATCTATTAGCCAGCCTTCGAGATCTCGCGTTATCGCTTGCCTTGTGCTCCACAGAACGCAAAGAACCTTGCTGCGCTGTCAGACAGTTACGCTATTGTGTACTAGATGGCAGAGCCATCAGCGATTTCTAACCTCTTCTATTCTCATGTTTGCCTGGTAACGGGTGCAAAAGTAGAACCATGTAGCGCAGATTCAAACCTTGAAGAGCAGCCGCCATCGCAGATTATTTTGTTTTCGTGAGATGAGATTCTTTTTTACTATGCATATGCACATAAAGTGATTTTGTTCCGCACGTGTGCGGGTAAGCATTTTTATAGTACTTTTCCGCACGGCCTGGTCGGTACTGCCAAGGTAGTCAGTTTGGTTTTCCTCGCATAATGCATTGTAAAATGTTGTATGATTTATGTTCAAATGTACTAATGATTAATTGTTAAGGATATGGATAAGAAGTCTTTTTAAGTGGCTTTTCAGCACGAGTGTTAGTGATCAACACGTTTTGAATGTATTTGTTATTTTTTGCATTGTAAATAAGTATTTAGTGTCAGATTACTATGGAATTTTGACATTACTATCCGAGAGTAAGCGTTATTCTTCGAATAAAAGTTTGGTCAAATCGACCCTTAGGGATTGAAGTATTAATGAATATTCCGTTACAGATGATTGATGATGGGTGGCAGCATCATCATAGTGGCCAGACTACTGCGATTACCAACCCGCGGCATTTACCTCCTAATGCATCGATACGCATAGGTTAATAGGACAGGCCTCTATCCAGCAGTGGACTGAGAGAGGCTGATGACGAGTTACCACTTTAAATAAGTATGTAATATAGGTAGGTATTAGGTATGTATAAGCATATAGGTAATAATTGCATACCGAACCGACGTCGGCCTCCAAGATTCTGCCTGCAAAGTTAGAAGTTGGTCTGGTTGAAAGTTCTTCGAATCTTTTCATCCGAAACAAATGAATTATCTTTTTCGACACGCGCTCTAATCTAGACAGCCGAAAACATTTTGAAAACAAAACTTTGCATTTAAATACTATGTGTCCTTGTTTAAGGAGACTGGATCCGATACAAAATTGTCATTCTATGGCAACGTGACTGTTTTGGAACGTAGGACCCGCTCGCACCCCGTGTTACCTCATCTGTCAAAAATCTACTTAAACTTGCTGCTGTATCCAGGACACAAAAAATAAACTACAAATGTAGTGCAAAATCCTTTTCATTCGGCTTTTCACAGAAACCTCCGAATTCATATTGCTGTCACAATGAACTTCAGTACCCATTGCACTGAAGCTAATTGAGACAAGTAGATTAATTAGGCGTTTCCGTGAAAATACTACTTTAAAATAAAACTATTTTGAACATAACCAACCAACTACTTTGAAGTATATAATCTTACACTGAAAATTGGCCAAATCTCGTACCTTCCTGACAATGCCGAGCACCTACTCGACAAAAAAAAGTTCTCTATTATGACACGAATTTAAAAAATATGAAGTATTTCTCGATGTAATTTTAAATCGTTTGGAAATACTTATTAGTTATTTTACCTACCTACTTATTGATTAGTTAAGAGGGTTTTAATTTATTGTTTCTATTTCAGGGACATATCATAACTATAATAATATGTGAGTCATGTCGTCGCCTAGTATCCACAGATAATTGTGAAATTCTTGTTGAGTCGTAATTGCGTAGTGTAGCGCTACGTTGACTTGCATATGATTCTCATTGAATATAAATTACATTTACAAGGTAAAATAAATCAAACGACAGTATAATAAGTATATAACTTTATATTTTTAACAAATATAGAATTACACACTGAATCAGCATGTTGCAAAATTGTGGGACAAAATACAGTTAATATGTACATTGAATAAATTTAAAGCTAAAAGTAATTTAAATTATGTATCCTTATAATTATTACTTCAACATTGTATGTGATATTTACATTTATCGCTAAATAAAATTAATAATTAAAGTATACCAGTCGTCAAAATAAAGGCAGTTTATTTGTTTAAACTTTATAAGTATAATTAATTTACTTGTATCATTTTAATTTACTATGTACAGGTACACGTAATACTTTAAAATAAGTTTCTTGGACGGACCCCAATAGTCTTTGAAGTGGATTAATATAAATCTTATCACAATAAAGCACAATGACATTTGTCAGACAAGGCTTTTTAGTAGGAAGTGGAACTGCTATCTGGTCGCAGTTGTTTTGTTTGTACATCATCGTAGGCAATTGTAAAAATGCTTTTCTTCTCGGTTATTGGTAACCTTTTCATGTTACCAGCTTGTTGTACAAGCGTGTTCATAGCTATGCCTGAGTCATTATCGTCTACCTTACTGATGTTCCGATGACCAATGTCAGGTACGCTATCTCCGCCAATGTTGATTTTAGAAACATGCACTTCTGGTGCATTTTTATTACTATCCTCATAATTAGTAGAAATAGATATACTGTGAGTTAAGGCACTTTCAGACAGTTCCTGTTTTGTGTCTCTTTTCTTTACATCGTCTTGATTGACGTATATGGGTTGCTGCTCTATAGACTGTCTCCGAGGCATTGCATCTGGCTGCCCCCCTAAATACTTGGGAATATGCGTTGGCTGGATATAACACAATGGATTCTGATTTTCGTACTGATGTTCATACCTATGCTCGGAGTGCTGCAATAATGGATGTACATCTGGTAATGGTCCTTCAGGAACTGGCGTTACTTTTTCTTCTTTTAGTAACCGAGGGTGTATAAATTCATTTTCTTTTCCTTTGGAGTTTTTTTTTACTTCTGGAGGTTCTATTTGATTATCTTTATTAATTATTTTCCCATACCTTCCCACTTTATCTTTATCCGTTTTTGCTTCTTTATCATTTTCAATTTTGCTTTTAGAAGAACGTTTAGGTTTATTTGGGATAACTTTATCGGAAGGCTTAGATTCTGTTTTCGAAGCAGTACTTGATGATTTTTTGTTACCATACCATTGCATATATCTCGGTAAGCTTTTCTGAGGTGGTTTAGATGTTTCTCCTTTAGAAGATTCGCCGTCTGTTTTTTTACTGTTCGATTCTGTATTACTCATAACCTCTTTTTTGGGTGAAGATTCCTCTATGCCAGGTGATTTCAATCGTATTGGTGACACACCAGCTCTCTCTCGAGCTTCCGTTGAAGAGCCTTGTCTAGAAAATATCAAATTACGTTGATTTCCAGCTGAGCTTGCTCTGCTTTTACTTTCGTTGCTTTCATGTTCTAAGGCGAGTACATCATTAGCCTCATTTGAATCTTCAATAGCTATTGATGATTGTCTATTAAATGGATGCCGTTTGTCATGCAACTGAGATTCTATTTTTTCATCTAACGAATCTGATATTTCCATTAGCAATTCCTTTCTTAGTCCAGATTTTCTATCATTTTCAGACATTTTTATGCGAGTGGAACAAACAGTTTCATTTTTTGACGTGGTTACCGTACTTTTAGTCATATCCCCATAGTTCTTTATATGTTCTTCTCGTTCATTGGTTTTACTTATTTTCACATGTTTTTCACTTTCTAAAGAAGGTGATACTTCACTTTCCTCTATAATAGGTGTTTTAATTTTTCTTTTTATTTCGTAAACTCTCATACTTCTTCGCGGATCTTTATATTTGATTTTCTTTTTTGGCTTTTTTCTTTTGACCCATGCTACTCTTTTATGATCATCTTCAACGACCATTTCTGAATCATCTTCGCTATATGAGTCATTGTCACTCCTAGCTTTTCTTCTCGTCGGCTTAGAAGTTTCAGGTTCGGTCTGGGTGCCAATATGACATTCAGTCTGAGTAGCCATTACAGAGTGTCCAGGCAAGCTCTGCGTTTCCAGTTTGCTTTCTACTTGCGATGCTGTTTCATGATTTTGCATTAATCTTTCTCGTTCGATAAGTATTTGATGTAATAATTCGTTTTGTTTTCTAAGAGATGATTCCAGAAGTTCTTGGTGTATAGTCGATTTGTTTTGCATCTCTAATAAGGCAGATTGCAAATAATTTGCTTTAAGCGGAATGGCTCCAGGTACATCGAGAGGCATATTAGAATAATCATTAAATTGATTAGGCACGTCGCTTCCTGCTTGTGATCTCTGACCATAGCTTTTTCCATCTTTTTCGTGCGGCATATCTAAATCAGTGACCTTTTCCATTCTTTCTCTTATGTTCTTTGCCTCTTCACCTTGTTCTCTTATAAACCTTTCCATCAATAAATCCTTTCCACTATCAACCACAACATATTGAGTATGTGGAATTAGAGTAACAGGTCTTTGTTGATGCGTTGGAAGATTGACATATCTTTCTTCTTCATTTTTACCTCTAGTCACTAATCTTAAAATTTCAGTATTACCTTCTTTGATAAAATACTGATCTCGACCGAGTGAAGATGGAGCGCGATCTTTACCCTTAATGTCAGATTTTTCATGTATTTTCCTATCATCAGCCTTGAGGAAAACGCCAACTTCGGACCCACGATCTATTTCATGCCTGCGTATAGAATCATTGTCTTGTTCACGTCGCTGATAATGTAACGTTGCAATCCTATCATAACCGTTTTCTAAATCTTCAATGTATTCCTTGTGTTTATTAGCAAATGCTTCCTGTAGCTGCATTTCCTTTGTGTAAATAATATTAGGACCATCCCTGTAAACATAAAGTAATATTAGAATAGGAAATAATTTAATTTTATTTCGTAGTGTAAAACAATCTATACGCTTATAGCTTTGTATTATAGTATATTTGTGTATTAGACATTGACAGCCTCCGTAGCCTAGTTGGTAGTGACCCTGCCTACGAAACTGGAGGTTCCGGGTTCAAATCCCGGCGAGGGCATTATTTGTGTATTTATTTATCACAAATATTTGTTCCTTGGTCATGGCTGTCTATGTATTTAAGTATCTTTATGTATCTAGCTATTATAATTATATATCATCGCCTGGTACCCACATCACAAGCCTTAATTGAGCTTACCGTGGGACTAGGTTGATTTGTGTAAGATGTCCCAAGATATTTATTTATTATTATTATTTATTAGGTATTTCAAATGACTTCATTCTCCACACAAATATAATTTAATCAAATGTGTCCTTACATGGATTATGATTACTTTTGTTTCATGGAAACTTTTACTGAACACCAATAAATCCACAAGACTGTAACATCAGTTACCAATTATTTTGTGTGTTCCTATATTTATTAATTTAAATGAAGTTTCCGTATTTCTAGCCTAACACTATAGATCGATATGTTAACGCTATAATTTACTTAATAAATACAGGAACATGAAAAAGAATTGGTAACTGTTGTTACAGTCTTGCGGATTTATTCAACAGATAAAATTATTCTTTAAAATATCTTGATGATATAAATCGTGTTATCGAATCGTTACGCTATTTATTTTAACTACACCATCAAATAGACTTTTAGATCGTTTAGTTACCATTTCACATGTTATTATCCACATGCTTTTGTATTTTTGTTGGTCTTAGTTAAAATAAGATTGACAGCTGGCAATCACACTGGTATTACAAAAGCAAGCAATAGGCAATATGACAATTATAAACAGAAATATCCCATTCGATCAATCGATCAGACGTAATAATGAACACATCTCAGATCATCAGTAATACAATATATTGTTAAATAAAATAATAATACCTTTAATAATAATTTACCTTTGTCTGAATGATTGTCGACCGTCATTATATTTGTAGTCGTTGTCTTCTGCGGCGTGTATAAACTCTTGTCGCATGTCTCCCGGTGTTGACGCTGGTTTAGACTGCTCTTTAGAACCTCTATATTGTCTTTTATTGAACTTCCATTGAGTTGGTTTTGTCCTCAAGTCTGCTTGTTCGGCGCTCCACGCTTCTCTTCTCCTCCATTCGGTCGCTTGTATGGATTTATTTTCTAAATTTTGCGTCGACTTGTTTTCTTTCCCAAGTCCCTTGTCGCGCACCACTAAATGCACGTCGTCCTCTGTGGAGTTGACACGTATCACTCTTTTCCTAAAATTCATTAATAGACTTCTATGTACCTAGCTGTTCTGTTATATCTTAAATAATTAAGTGATTATTTCATTTCTATTTACACTACATGACAAAAAATGATTGGCATGCACGTTTATGTTTAGTTATGATGATGAATCAAAATGACGGGGTAAAACTTGTAAAAAAGCAATAGTGAATTAGTGTGGTAAAATAAATGAATGAAGTTTATGTACCTACCACAAGCTCAGGTGATAACATGCTCGGATTAGTTGGTGCATTTTAGTCTGTTAATAAGAAAATAAATGAAATTAAAAGATGATAGGTGACGTTTTCAGGAAAAAGGTACTGGTTGTCGGTAGTTGATAAGGTAATACGCCTGAAATAATGTTCAATTTATGAAACTTATCATTTATCTTATCAACTACCAACAACGTAGTATATTTTGCTAGAAAACATCATAATTATACATAGTATAAAAATAAACTGATCGTTTATACAATACATTCAGCAATTGGGTGAAGAAACAATAATCATTTACAGCTAAGTAAAAGTACAAATATCAGGTCTTTACCTGGGTGGCATGTAGAGAGGGCATCCTTCACAAATACAGCAGCATATTAATAACAGTAATACTAGAGCTACTAGTATTGCTAATAAAATCAATAACCAAAACAATAGACGGCTTTCTGCTTTATAAATCTGAAACAAATGTGAATTTAAGTGTGATACAGATCCTAATGAGGCTTACGCTTTAGCTACGCTAGGCGTTAAGGCCCAACGATGGTTGAGTTTTTACCGTTTATCGACGTGACGACCACATTATTCCCGACGATAGACGATAAAAAACCGACTATTAAGAAATAAAATTAGTTGTCTAATTACTTAATGTGGCAAATCAATATGTCAGAAATGTATACTAGTATACCTACCACTAATTATATCAATCAAGTAACTAAGGAAACCCTAAACAAATATGAAAATCTAGTTACACAACGACCACCTCATATCGTAGCCTCCTCGAAAGTCTCTACAAATAATTGTTAGAAATAGTGATAGTATTTTTTCGAAGGCTAGTATTAAATATGAGAATAAGTAAATTACCGGTTTATTGTTTAAATTATATTATTACTGACAAATTGTTAAACCAAAGTTTTCTGAAATTCTAAAAAATAGGAGTTCAAACTTAAGAGACGACTGAGTTATTTGATTTCTATAAATTGTGTAAATTTATACTCACAGATTCGTCATCATTTGATGACGTTTGATCTTTATGTCCTTTCCCAGAGGTTACTCCTACATTAGAGTCTATATTAGCTCCTAAGTTTGAATCCGGATTATTTCCAGGGTGAGTGCCTACATTCGAGCCAGGGCCCGTGTTAGAGCCTGTGCCTGAATTGCTCCCTGAGTTTCCTGACCCAGTGTTGTAAATAGTTTTGCTTTTCGCTAGTTGTTCTTCGAGTTTAGCAACATTAATGGCTGTATTTCCCGTCATACGTACTACAGCTATAACTTCACTCCTGAAAACAAAACAAAAATATAATTGTTTAAAAGTTAATTCTTGAATATTTGGTATTTATTATTGTTATTAAGTACATACTTCTCTTGACTAGACGCTTGGCCGCTTGAATCTGTCACTCCATTATCGTTACCTTTATAAGGTTTAATTTCAATTATAGTAACTTTGCCTCCTGACAGTGTACTTAATAATTCTTCTAATTTCTGCCTATCAGGATTAGCTCCAGGAACTATGAAAGACATGGTCTTAGTTTTGCTTTCGGGAGGGTATATTTTTACTGTTGTGGACGAGGATAGTTTCGGGACGCCCAAGTCGTGTGCTCCGACCATTAGAACGTAATTTTCACTTTCTTGTTCATCACCAAATTGGCGTTTCAGTCGATGAACATTTTGCTTTTTTGTTCTTTTCAATGCCTCAAGTAAATACATTTCACCTGTAACAAAGGACATGAACATTTAATTATCTATTACAAGTAAAATAAAGTTACGGTGATTTTTTTGCTAGATAGATTTGTTAATAAGTACCTGTTTCTTCATTGACTGCAAATTTTCCATCTATATTTCCTTGTAGTATTTCATATCGAACTACATTATTTGGTGGTTCCGCATCTTTGTCAACTGCCTTGACAAACGCTGCCGACGTGAAGTTGTTTAAGCTTGGGGATAGTACAAATTCGTATAACGACCTTTCGAATTCTGGTGGGTTGTCATTTACATCTAGTAACTTAATAATTAATGGCACTGTTATTCTTAAACCTACGCCTTCATTATCTCTAGCCTCTACTAAAAAATGCAAGTCTGGCATCGCCTCGCGGTCGAAGCCGTGATTGTTCGTCGCAACCGTTATCAACCCTGATATAGGATCCAGGTTTAACGACGTGTTTAAATATCCTAATATGGCAGTGTATTGGATCTTTCCAAAAGCTCCTGTGTCTACGTCATCAGCAGCGACTTGTACAACACTCGTTCCAGCAGTCACATTTTCATAAAGTTCTACATCATAGGATGCTGCTAGAAAAACTGGAGGGTTGTCGTTTACGTCGTTTAAGTAAACGGTAACGTTTGCTGTCGCTGATAAGTTAGTAGCTGGACCAAGCTCCTGTGCTACAATCTGAAAATTAAAATGATTTAAGTGAGTTTGATAGAGAATTACACCAATAACGCAAGTTTTAATTGAGTTTACCGTGGGAATAAGTCAAAGTAAGCAGGTATGTGATATTTACTATTCATGATATTTAGGGCTCATGCATAAATCATGCGAGGTTTTTTCGGCTACTTTTTGATCCCCCACTCCCCCTCCTCCTTGGTGATGTTTGGTGAGTTTCTTGGCTAATGTATATTGGAGTATCTTTATGTATCCTGTCTTTATCGTTATCTGAGTAGTAGCCACTTTATGGAACTTACTTTGGAATTAGTTGTCGATTTTAACAATCATTTAGTTATTTTAAGTCTCTGAATAACTTAGGTAAAAAACAACAACCATCATACCTGAAACACGACAGACTTGCGGGCCTCGAAGTCCAGCATGGTATTGTCCCGAACTTTTATGATGAACGGTGCATGTCGCTCAGCGACCGTTGGCGATATCTCGAAGGTTCCGTTGTTGTTTACCAACGAGAGTGAGAAGACGCCATTTTTACCAGCGTCGTTGTCATTGACTTGAGGTATGTACGGGTCGTTGAATGTTAGGGCTGTCCCTTGAGGAGCGTTTTCGTCCAGGTATGTGATGTAACTAGAAGAACAACATAATTATATTTATCATCTTTTTGTCTGCACACGCATTTAATTATAAAGACAATATTTCATACTAATTTCTTCGGTTACCGCGAGGATTACACATGAAATAAAACTATGAAAACTATGAAACGGTTTCGAACCCTGTAAAGTGTTTGAAACGTCGGGATGAAGTTAAAGTTAATTAATATACGCGAGTTTATCCGTTTTCATAGTTTCATTTCATGACAATATTTCAGTTATTTATTGTCTTTCAGTTAGTAGGTAGGTAGTCGAGTAATCTGGACCTTTTTAATGTTGTACTTCTTTTTAATTGTATATATAAAACCTTATAACATGACTACATACCTACTCAAAATCATTTGGTTTTCAACCCTGATGAGAAAAACAAATTCCTAAGATGATTTTCTTTCCGTTACCGTACCGTAAAGAACGTACTCGTAATTTCATATTTATAGATTTTTTTTTTGTCATATTTGGGTCAAAAAGTTCGTGATACTGCGTTTAGAGTCTGAGCGGAAAGTGAAGGCACATGTTAGAAAAGCACGCCCATACATCTTACGGCCTCCAGTTACCAAACAAATTTCTACATAAAAAATTGCGGTGTTCTGACTGAAATGACTTCTCTAATCTGTCTACAGAACTTTAACCTCAATATCAATAGGGCTTACAATTGGTTTTCGAAGTATGGCGGTGAGTTTTCGCGTTCTGGCAGTATGAAGGCCAGCTGCACGGTCGAGGACATAGCCTCGGGCTCCTCCCTGGACAACCGAACCTCTTCAGCCACGACGGTCAGCAGGATGGGTGCGCCCGCGTGCGAGATCGCTGCTATCTCCTCGATCGGACGTTCTAGGGTCACTTCGCCTGGAAATAAGAACAAATGGATTTTTTTATCACCATCATTATGATTGTAAGTCGCTGTTAATGCGAGTATATTTTGAATTGCGTATATTGAATATGTTTTTATTTAAATGGTGTAAAAAAAAGGTCATATAAATCCGCCGTGATTTCAATTAATTAATGAGCAAAAATACCTATCCGTTTAATCCGTTTTGTCAGCCTCTGTAGCCTAGTTGGTAGTGACCCTGCCTACGAAGCTGGAGGTTCCGGGTTCGAATCCCGGCGAGGGCATTCTTTGTGTATTTATTTATCACAAATGTTTGTTCCTTGGTCATGGCTGTGTATATATCTAAGTATCTATACGTATCTATCTATTATATATATCGTCGCCTGGTACCCACAACACAAGCCTTAATTGAGCTTACCGTGGGACTAGGTTGATTTGTGTAAGATGTCCCCAAGATATTTATTTATTTATTTATTTTATTTATTTAATTGAATGGTTCATTGTCAGAAGAAAGTAGAAATTACAATGAAATACTTAAATTAAATTAATAAAGAATCAAAACTTGGTAAACGTCAAAAAATTAAAAATAATTGTTACTAAAGTTTCATAATAAAATAACATTAAAATGTTGCGATTCATTATGCGAACGTCATTCACCCCATCTATTATCGAAGACGAGAAGCACAGCGTACACGACTCTCCTACGGGAACCTATCTCAGTCAGGAAGCATAACGATCTTATGTTCCAGTAAGTTTACACAATCATTCATAGATGGCGGCACAAGTTTTGTTTAGTCGTAATACAATTTTTTTTCACTTTTATTAATGCATGTTTATACTCTGTCAGATACACATAATATGTCTGTCACATGTGTCGGTAAAAAAACGCGGCAAATTCACATCTTCTATTAAGGTGCGTTCAAACTAAAAGAGCATTCGCTGTTCTAACCTCCCACTCTACGAAATTCGATCGGTACACAAAACGTGATTGGTTGATTTCGTAGAACGGGCGCTAGAACAGCGAATACTCTTTTAGTTTAAACGCACTTTTTGCAGCCAACTCTTCGCGCCTACATTTCTTGCCGCCTTTTTCTACTGATAGAGATTGTTGGTCAGATATTTTGTGTAAGACGATACCCAGGTAAGGTTAGTAATAACAGTAATTTACGCAGCAAAAACTTCTGTCACACCAATCCAAGAATAGAGCCTTGAGAAAATAAAGTCGCGTTGTTGTGTTGATCTATACTCTGGTCTACAATAAGCAAAAAAATATATACATATTTATATACAGCTTATTGTATTGGAATAAAGTGAACATATTTATGAACTCGACTCTATAGAAAGCTTCTAGTTGGGCGGCGTCCTGCGTTTCATTATCCAGGCTAGTTGTCACTGAGAAGAATGTAGTTCGTAATTAGCATACAAAAGTGCCTCCCGTGATAACCTTTCGGGTTCGTTTCTGTCAACTGACGATGGCACGTCGTTAAATTGATAATGAGTGGGTTGGTACAATGCCTTGCCATTTGCATACCGTGATAAGTAATTAGTACGTAGAGAATCACCAGGTACAGTCACTGACATAAAAATGTATACAATTCTAGGTGCTCAGATATATCGGCACATGTGTCGTAACGGCTTGACACGATGTTTATAGCCACCTCGTTCACTTCAGTGCATATATTTCATGATAGCGACTGTAGAGGCTCCTAAATTAGTATTGCTTGTAAGTGGGTCGCCTTGTGCTAGCTTGCTATTTTATTTTATAGATCTTAAATTCTATAAAAAAAATATTTTATTAACATACATTAAGTGCACATTAGGCATTAGAATAGGGATGATGATTGTTAGGTACTGCATGAGGCCTATGTACAATTATTATCTAGTAGTAACGGCACGAGCCCTCATTTCTGAACTTCCGCGCGCTTCGTCTTTGTAGATAATACTTAGTTGATTGATAAAATAAAAATACGAGTCTATTATTTTTTGATAATCTAACTAACGAACAACATAGTTTATTTTTGACAGTCGGCATGTCTATTATTTCTATTACAAAACGATATGTCTAACTCTAAACCAAAACCCGCTTACAACATTACACTATTCTGTGCCAACGTAGCTATATCAACACACTAGTAATTAGAGCTCCGGTAATTTGTGCGCTAACTTCCTAAATCCATTACCGTTATGCAAACGGCAGGCATAGTGCTTTGAATCTCGATTCCATTCAGTTCGTATAAGGTGTTCTGATTAATGCGATAAATTCGCGAGTATGCCTCTTCCAATATCGGGCGAGTTCCAATAGGGCTGTCCTAGCCATTGTCGGTTTGTCGCCGTTGTCGGTGCAAAGTGCCGACAACGCCGTGTACAGTTATATTTTCAAGCAGTTTTATAGCATTATTACTGTTATATCACTGTTTGCTAATATCTTTAGATCTTGACATTAAATTCACCGTTGCTATTTGAGGAGAGTCTTTTCAAAGGGGCTTATTTCCAGTTTGAACTTTTTTTGGGAAATTGAGAAAAACATTAAATCCACGGTTTCCATTTCGGTATTCTTATTGCGTTTTTGATATAGTACTTAAGTAAGTTGATATAAATATTATGGCACTAAATATATTGCTTTATCTTAAATTAATATACGATAAACATTCAGAATTAAGACCTTTTGATGCGACACTTTTAGAAGCCGTTTTGTTTTGTTGCGGGTTTATGTGCTTATCCAATAATACGCAAACTGTCTTACAAGACAATTTTACAAACCCTTTATTTATACAAAAATCACTTAATAATAGGTTATCATAATAAAATATGCATTTCTAAAGGTCATATCTTTTTCTTACTATAAGGGAGAACTAGGCCCTTTTGATACGAATTTTGAAATTTTTACAGATAGGACAAGAAGACACTTATTAGAACTTAAAATTCAAAACATAACTATAATAAATTTATTTTTACTGTGTTCATACTTTATTCTTGTTTTTGGAAATAAATATTACAACATTTGAATTTGACATACTATAATAATAGTCAAATGTGAAAATGCTATTTTGTTCAATTGCTCGTACTCTTAAAAAAAAGGAGAGTACTTTTTTTAAGGGTACAAGTAATAGAACAAAATTGCATTGTGTTACTTTTTCTGTCAACCATAGCCATTGCCACGGAAAATGCACGTTGATAACGACTAATTATGAGGGTATTTCTTATTTAGTATGACAGTGATATATATACATACAAAGTTTATCCTACTTTAAAAAATAAAATGTCTGATATCATTAATTTATGACACACAATACTACTTTAAATGACATTTTGCGAAGTCTTTATTTTAATCACAATGAATTTTCAAGTAACTATTTCAAGTGGAGTGAACGTTTGACAGCCGAATCTGTTTAATACATTTTAGTCATTTACTTGTTTAATCTGTGTGACTGGAATAAGTGATTAAATTATTTGTAGGTAATTAATTATTATAATTAAAATAACTATTATTTCTGAAATTTTAATAATTGATAAAATTCCTGTACATTTGATTTTTCTGTCAACCATACTTTGCCACCAATACCGCACGTTGATAACGACCACTTTATTTTATAATTTAAAGCCAGTGCATTTACATCCCTAGCAACGTTTGTGCCAAACGCGAAGTTTGCGCGGGCGGGCGGACTGGCATAGTTAGCGACTTGATAACGTCGGAGCCTATCTTAGCCTGAATTGTCAGATCTTCGGTACCACTTGAATTGGTGAATTCAGTAATATAATAGGCTATTTTAGAAAATAAAGATGCGGGTTATTTTTGTGACTCAGTGTTTTTCGTCGATATTGCTTTGAACTATAACACACAATAGATATTTCACATCATAAACGTATTTTAGTCCACCGGCGGACCCAGAGCTCTCTATTATGTATGTCTGTCTGTCTATAATCGCTATGCTGGCCACTACGATAATGCTGCTGGTTCTGCCCATCAGCAATATTTCTCCAAGTCGACTCTTGAGTAGGTACGACACACACGTGGCCTTCGCCAATGGATATTTCATAATTATAATACATTTTGCATGGTTCTTAAAACTGCATGAGTATGTCGAAATAAGTAATATCTTCTAAATATATAACGTACTTGGATGACATACTGAGTTAACAAATTTTTGTACTTGTTTCGTGTTGCAGATCATGGGTCTCTTAAATCAAGTGAAATGACCGAATCAGCGCGAAGTGATTCTTGAGACCGCCCGGCAATTAGCTCTAATCGTATATCACCCCTTTTGGTCAACTAACTTATACTCGTATTGTCATAAATAAATAAATGTAGGACGTGTATGTGTAATTAGAGTATTATATTTTGTATATGTGTAAGCAAACACGGCCTTTTTGGTTAACAGTTGACGTATTGAATGTCAACAACGAAAACAGAAATGGTGTTGACGATAAAAGTGATTGTGTCGAAGATACCTATTATAAACAACATAATATTTATTCTGCAATATTTGGATTTAGCGAAAATATATGAAGTTACTCCAAATTGACAGTGAAATACAAAGCTCTATGAAAGCACGCAAGAATATTATATTCAAAATTACAAATGATAACTTAAGTTAGTATTACTAACGACATTGTAACTAGACTAAACTGTACCGACAGTTATAGTCTACGGGAAGGGACGTTCAAAGGCCCTTTATTATGAATTAAGGTAGGGGCAAACAATGGGTAAAGGCGAGACGACGGGTTTGGTCTAATGAGCCATTATGCTGCAAGGCTGTGGCAGTAGCGGTATTCACCGGTTCAGGACTTTCCTCGGAAATACTGCCGTGGTACGATTTCGAGTAAAACATAATAGAACAGCCATTTTATTTTTACTTAGAAATGATTCATATAGCTTCAGTTTTAATTCTTTATAGGGTTGTTTATTATTACGTAATCAC
>JALPQI010013244.1:0-24495 GCA_025490895.1 Thaumatotibia leucotreta
AAATACTATTTACAGGCACCAAAAACTTCAGAATCTAAAGCTTCGATAGACTTCGGCTTGGAGATATTCAGTCTTGATTCAGACGACGAAGAAACTGAAGTTAGGAGTAAGTACACCATTTTGTTATCTTGTTCACTGTTCGGCAAAGAACTTTTCTGCCCTCCGGCCGGCAAACAGCATTTTGCCGGCCGCTGCTTGTTAAGCAGAAAAATAATATACACACCTCGGCCGTTAAATGGGAAAGCCTTGGATCACATGTTTGTCGGCCTCGCCTTCGCCTTGGCCTACAATTACACGTCATCCGAGACATTTCCCACTTAATCGGCCTTGGCATGTAATTTATTATTTTACACCACTTATTCGAATACGGTTCTTTTTTTTCCTGCTAGGAGGGAACAAAGTGGCATTTTTCTGTTTGAGGGCTTTCAATTGTCAGTCTAAATAATAACAATTAAACATGAAAATGAACAGTACGTTCATAATCGATTACGATTATGTGTTTACATATTTTATATAACAATACATTCTTTACTATGCTCATAGGTGACGTGAAAAGCAGTATGTGTCACATGATATCAAAATTATTTTTATCTTGGGCGTTAACCATTGAATCCCCCACTACGCTCAGGATTCTACTTTAGAATCCCTCACTACGATCAGGATTCTACTTTAGAATCCCTCACTACGCTCAGGATTCTATATTAGAATACATCGCTTTATTCGGGATTCAATATACGACCTCGCCGGAATAGTCTCATTTTGATTCCTTGTAACACAAATAACTATTTATTATTCCCATAGGTCCCTCACTACGTAAAGTCCATTCATCCTTAGTTGTCTTATCTAGTAAACAACTTTCTAACCTAAAAGTACACGTTTTCTTTTGTAAACTGCCATATTTGCCTATACCAAAATACCTGGGTGCTTAGCCAAGTTGCCAATCGCTAGCGCTTAATCGTCAATTGACAACATTTCATAATTATAACCTGGGCTAAATCGAAAACCATTTGGGTAATTATGTTTCCTGTATCCAATAAGGCAATAATTTAATTTTTTTATGCAGTATTTGCCGAGATAATCGCGAAAAACTGTAAACCGGAAATGTGACGTAGATAGTCCGTACAGAGACAACAAACCAGAGACAATATTTTTTATCTATAAATTTAATTCTGTCCGGTTGTCACATACTGTCAAAAAATGACCGATATGTCGCTGTCAGACTGTCAGTTGCTGTTTGAATTAACGTTAAATCGCGGATCTTTGTTTTTCTATTTAACTTGAAATATTTAACGACTTGGCTTTAAATACGGACACTGCTACTTCTTTACACCATACCATCGCATTAAATACGGACATCGCTGCTTCTTTACACGGTACCATCGCATTGAATACGGACATCGCTGCTTCTTTCTAGGAAAACGTTGCATTTGGACTTTTAAAATGAAGACCTCAGTTGGATTCGTGCAAGCGTGTACCACAAACTTGCCATGGGTTGATACCTCTATGATGCTAGAATTTACTCAAGCTAACGACAAATATAATTTAGCTGGTATACGAGGTGCAAAAGCCGCCTTGTCGTCTCGAAATTCATATGTTTCAAGTGCAGTCGGTTATGTAGAAGTTCGGCGGCAAGACGATAAATGCTATGTGCAATGCCGTATCACCCCAGAACAACGAGTAAGAAATAAAATGTATCGGGTAACGGCAGAAATACATGAAAAAGAGGACACTGTAATAGATGTTTCCTGTCATGACTGTGCTGCATCACAAGGTGGCTGTAAACATGCCTTATGTTTCTTGATGTGGTTGGTGAAGCGTACCGAAGAACCTTCCCCAACATCTACAGAGTGCTATTGGAAGAGGTCTAGATTAAGTGAAGCCGTAACTAAGGACAAATTTATTGCTATTTCAGAAATTGGCAAAAAGAGAACACATTCAAGTAGCTCAACATGTGATGTACCTACATTAAATGATTTTTTGGAAGAAGCTAAGAAACACAAAATAGGTAACAGCATGTTACATAATTACAACGCAAAGAAGCCTACTTTAAATGACTTTTGTGTTTTTGATATGATGCTTGACTTTGCATCAAAGACGGACAATACTGACAACTTGACATTTGAGAATTTTATTAGTTTTGCAAATAAACTAGTTACATCAGATGTAATTTCAAAAATAGAAAGTAGCACCAAGTCACAAGTTGATAGCAAACTTTGGCACTCATTGAGGCAATCACGGATTACTGCCTCCAAAATTCATGAAACAACAAGATGTACTACAAAGTCGGGGTCATTGGTGCAGGCGATTTTAGGACAATACAAAGTGCCTGAAACAAAAGCCATTAAAAGAGGAAAAAAACTGGAAGTTGAAGTAATAAAAAAACTTCAAAATGAATTAGATGTGCAAATTTGTTCAGCTGGATTCAGCTTAATAACACCCATAATAGGAGCTTCGCCCGACGGTATCACATCAGACTTTGTGGTTGAAATAAAGTGCCCTACCACAGAAAAAACAATGATTAATTATGTGAAAAACAATAAGATTTCTGAGAAATTCAAAGCACAGATACAAATGCAGATGCATGCTACCAAAAAAACTAAAGGCTTGTTCTGTCTAGCTGATCCTAAATTTGAGACCAACCGCAAATTATACAAATATTGGATAAAATATGATGAAGATTATGCCACTGAAGTGCTTAAAGCCGCAGAAAAATTTTGGAAGGAAAATATTTTTTTAACTGTTTTACAAAGTGTTCAAACTTAATCTCCACCATGCCCTGAAATAAAATAAACTCTTTTTCATCTTATTGTTGTATTATTTCAAAGTTTTTTAAAATAGGTGATCATTGGACAGCTATTTTTGTAAACTACAGTCGGACACACAATGGTATATTTAGAAAATATAAGGTATTTTTTAAATTTCTTATACTACTGACAGAATCCGTTAGGCCAACTACATAAAATAATATTAACCAGTTTTTTGTCAAAAATGAAATTCTTGATATAAGCTTTTGTTGCTGACTGTTCTTTGCATAACGGTCACCTAGTACAGTCAAAAGCAAAAGTAAGTCATCAGCTTGTGCCTTGTCACAGTCAAATGAGGTCTATAATCGAACAAGAATGATCACTTTTTTTTAATGTTGGCTTAATGATCACTTACTTTTGCTCTTGACTGTACAGTCGGTTAGCTAGCAGGAATTACTTTTTATACCCATTAGCAGACCTAGGTTAACTTATAATTACACCAAATAAAACTAAGTTAGGTTTTATAAATTTTTTATAAATGGTTAAAAATACATCAAAAAGATAAAAAAAATTAAACAAAGACAGTAGCATTATTAGGTATCTACATACCTAATACTACTTGTTATTTTGTATAATTGGACTTTGCAAATTTATTAATCCACAAGCAATCTGTACTGCATAGTCCAGAGTATTAGTTAACTTATTATTAACTGTAGCATGTGGCCTTAAAAGTGAATACATACGAACTCTGCGAATTACTCGTTCTATATGCACTCTGAGACTGGCTATGACTTTAGTCCTTAAGACTTCTTCTTTTGTGGGTTTAATATTTTTGTAAACACTGGGTGGCCTTAAAAGTTTAATTCCTTTATGACTTAAGGTTGGCTCTAAATGTTTGAACCCTCTATCTGCCAATATTGTGCAGTTTGGAGGAATAACACCTATAAAGCCACATTGTTCAACCAAAGCAATATCAGCCATACGTCCACCATAACCAATGGATATAAAGTTGATGAAACCATCAGGAGTAGCACTTATTAAGAACTTTGCTGTGTTGCAACTTTTATATTGTGACCATGTTAATGATTGTTCTACTGGTTTCGAGGGCTGTTGAATTTGAATCTCAAAACAATCTATGATTGCCTGAATTCGGGTGTAATCTCTGTGAACCTTGAATGCATCTGGTAAATTTTTTTTGATGATTAATGCTGAAGGCCAATAAATGAATTGATTAAGAAATTTTGAAAGTACTCTTAGTGTTGGGAAATAGGTTCGCCATATTGTTGCCAGTGATATCTCAAATAGGTCTGAAATTTTGCTAAATGTGTCATCGTTTTTTATTCGATAGAGGGTTATTATAACACTTAAGCTAGTTACTGAATTATTTGAACGGGCCAAGTACTCAATAATCCAGTAGTGATCCTTGGGTAAGCCGAGATATCGCATTGGTTTTTTTTTAATAAGATTTAGGATAAACCATCTCCCTATGAAATTGTTTTCTGTTTTCTGGGTTGGCATGTTGCTACTTGGGGTATCTTCTTCGAGAACTGCATAAGTACTACCATCACAGGACGGAATTGGTGATGTATTGTGGCTGCTGTCACTTAAGCTAGCTACCTGATCAAATTTCCGTTTTTTAGTATTATTTCTTACAGGATTGAAACAACAATTTGTAGCTTTGTCTACAGTAGACACCTTGACTTGGATTTTTTGATTTTTTGTGTCAGGGTAGCACATTACCCCACAGGATGCATTAGTTGGTGCGGGCTCCTTCTTAGATGTTAATGGTGATGTCTCATCTGTTAACTGGATATTTTCATTAAAAGGTTTTGTTGTGAGAGATGCTGGTGGATGAACTTTCAGTCGAGCATTGACGTTCATAAGTTTCCAATATGTGTAATTTTCCATATCTTCCTCTAACTGTAAAATGAAACATATAAATTAGTCCAATAATCATTGAAAAGATTGTTGTTTTAAAAACTTGTGTAGTCTTCTCTCGAGGTACTAATATTTTATGTGCAATGCAAAAATTCGCACTTGCAACTAATTACTGAAGGAAGGAGACAAAGTCGGAGTCATTTTAGTTCGTCTGGTACCACAACACTTTAGCTGTACAGTAAACCTCATAAACAAGTATACTAGCCGCTTAACATTATAATCACCAAAACGAGGGTTCAATTTGTTTGTACTTACATCGAGATGATCTTCGCAGATGAATAATTTTCTCTTAGGAACCCGATCTAGCCCCGCCGCTCGACACCATTCCTCATTGTGCCCAGCAGGCACACAAAACAACCTTTTTTGTGGTGTCAGTCTGGAGTTGTTCACACATGTTTTTATAAAACAGTGTTTGGTCTCTTTCAATGCCATTATTCTATTATATCATATCAAACGCTTAAACTGATAAAATTAATCGTAGCAAGCAGCCGCAATTTCTAAAAATTGACAGTTGACACAAACACAATTGTTTGAAATATTAAGCAAACGTCGTGGCAAGTGTCACACATCAATTTTTTTAAAGCATTAAAGGCAAAGGAGAATTCGGACTAGTGACGTCATAATGTCTTTTACGACCTTTTAATCATTCATTAATTTTAGATTTGATAATTTTGAATGAAAATTTGCTTTTTACGAAAAGTAAAAAAACACGTATACCTTAGAATTTGATTTTCTTTCGACTCATGACATAAAATAGCCCACGTAAAAAAATGAAATGTTGTCAATCGTAAACGAAAGGCAGTCGGCAGTCTTTGTCGCACTAATATGAAAGAGTGACAGAGAGTGAAAACTACGATACTAGCGCTAGCGATTGGCAACTTGGCTAAGCATCCTGAGTCCGTATTTGTGCAGTCCGCCCGTAGTGATTATATTAGTAAATTGCGTAATTTTTAATCAAGGAAACATCAGCTTACAATAGAAAACGTGTAGGTACTTTTAGGTTAGAGAGTTGTTTACTAGATAAGACAACTAAGGATGAATGGACCGTATATCGTTCTCTATAGGGTGGAACGGAACGGACGGAATCAAAGTGATATTATTTTGATCCCCTGTGTCACAATCTACTATTCTTATCCACCAGGCAAGCGTAAAAGCAAGCCAACAGCGGCGGAGCTAGACAAAGCCCTAACCCCGAACAAATGCATCAACACTCACTGCACACACGGCTCTGGGCCTCTATTACCGGCCTCCGCGGCCGCCGCCGTGTATTACGCCGCCGACAGTCAACGACGAGGCCTCTTGTGTGTGCAGTGCCAGAGTCGAGCGGCGCGGCGAAGCCAGGTAAAGTCCGACCACAGAATTAGATTTGGATAGAAGAAACAAGTTCATTCATTTGTATGGCGGCCGAGCGTGTCAGATTTTGTACTAAAGTTGTTACTTGCCTATGATTTTAAATATGTCTCAGGCCCTTGAATATTCATATTTTTTTGTGTTGTTGCAATTAATATTACTTAAGGAGGCATTATTAATATTTTTGTTCACTTCAACTTACAAAATTTGACGCTCGAAAGTTGCAAGCTGCGATTAAAGACGGACAACTCAGTGGATTTCACTGAGTTCATTTGACACGTTAAATAGATACGTTTGCTTGATCTATGGTATATATGACATCTGTGGGTCCGACCGAGATCTCGGTCTCGGTCTCCGCATTATCGCATTAAAAGCAAGCCAACAGCGGCCGAACTAGACAAAGCCCTAACCCCGAACAAATGCATCAACACTCACTGCACACACGGCTCTGGGCCTCTACTGCCGGCCTCCGCGGCCGCCGCGGTTTACTACGCCGCTGATAGTCAGCGACGAGGCCTCTTGTGTGTGCAGTGTGCGAGTCGAGCGGCGCGGCGAAGCCAGGTAAAGTCCGACCGAGATCTCGGTCTCGGCATTCTGGGCCAAAAATCGAGCCGAGATTTCCCTCTCGACCAAAAATGGCCGGGACTCTCGGCCATTTTTGGCCGGGACTCTCGGCCATTTTTGGCCGAGATATCCGACTTGTTCGCGGACAACCTTATAAACTTAAATATGAATTTTTGCGTTTTTGTAAAACAGTAACATAAATGTGATAATTATGTATGTTATTTTTAACATACGGTACTTGTACTGATCAATTTATTATTGATTAGTGTTTTTTTATCTTACCATCTGTAACGCTTTGGCTTGTCAGCTGTTAGTTGTAGATGTATTAAATAAATAAATAAATAATAAATAAATAAATTCGTAATGAGCTGTAATTGGCGAGCTTGACGCGAACTTACTGCGATTTTATTGGTCTCATATTGACATGAACTGACTTCAATTCACTTTGAAATGACCGGAATAATTTAGAGTAAGTGACCCCTGTCATACTAACGATAAAAATACTTAAAATTCGAATACCGGTTTGAAGGGTACCTGCATAAAAAAAAATTCAAAAAAAGAAAATATCCGAATAAAATTGCTGTGTTTAGTTTGACGTTGGACTTACTATAGGTATTTGCTAGGGAATTTTAATGTAATTTATACGTTTTTTATCCTTTCTACCAAGTCTCGGTCTCGGCCCGAGAATCAAATTTATTCTCGGTCTCGGTCGAGACTAAAATATGGGTCTCGGTTGAACCTTAGAGCCAGGTAGTTATACTAGGCCGCGGTGTACTACGCCGACAGCGACGCGGCCTCTTGTCAAAGTCAAAGTCAAATAATTCTTTATTCAAATTGGAATAGCAACAAACTCTTTTGAATCGTCTAGGTATTGAAACTACTTCCGGTTCGAATCCTACACCACTGACCCAAGAAGAACCGGTAAGAAACTTGGCGGGAATTATTTTTCCAAACAATCATGGTACATCTTACAACTAACATGCATAAAAAAAAAACATAAAATTGATTTTAAATAAATTGAAATAGAATAATAATAACAAGAGATGTAAAGTCTCTAAAAAGTCAAAACATTTATAAATAATAATTTATAGAGAAGTAAAGGTTTCTCTCCGAATAGGTATACAATAATAAAGCTAGGTAGTTATACTAGGCCGCGGTGTACTACGCCGACAGTCAGCGGCCTCTTGTGCGTGCGCGAGTCGAGCGGCGCGGCGGAGACAGGTAGTTATACTAGGCCGCGGTGTACTACGCCGACAGCGACGCCTCTTGTGCGTGCGCGACGAGCGGCGCGGCCGAGACAGGTAGTTATACTAGGCCGCGGTGTACTACGCCGACAGTCAGCGGCCTCTTGTGCGTGCGCGACGAGCGGCGCGGCGGAGACAGGTAGTTATACTAGGCCGCGGTGTACTACGCCGACAGTCAGCGGCCTCTTGTGCGTGCGCGACGAGCGGCGCGGCGGAGACAGGTAGTTATACTAGGCCGCGGTGTACTACGCCGACAGTCAGCGGCCTCTTGTGCGTGCGCGACGAGCGGCGCGGCCGAGACAGGTAGTTATACTAGGCCGCGGTGTACTACGCCGACAGTCAGCGGCCTCTTGTGCGTGCGCGACGAGCGGCGCGGCGGAGACAGGTAGTTATACTAGGCCGCGGTGTACTACGCCGACAGTCAGCGGCCTCTTGTGCGTGCGCGACGAGCGGCGCGGCGGAGACAGGTAGTTATACTAGGCCGCGGTGTACTACGCCGACAGTCAGCGGCCTCTTGTGCGTGCGCGACGAGCGGCGCGGCCGAGACAGGTAGTTATACTAGGCCGCGGTGTACTACGCCGACAGTCAGCGGCCTCTTGTGCGTGCGCGACGAGCGGCGCGGCCGAGACAGGTAGTTATACTAGGCCGCGGTGTACTACGCCGACAGTCAGCGGCCTCTTGTGCGTGCGCGACGAGCGGCGCGGCGGAGACAGGTAGTTATACTAGGCCGCGGTGTACTACGCCGACAGTCAGCGGCCTCTTGTGCGTGCGCGAGTCGAGCGGCGCGGCGCAGACAGGTAGTTATACTAGGCCGCGGTGTACTACGCCGACAGTCAGCGGCCTCTTGTGCGTGCGCGACGAGCGGCGCGGCGGAGACAGGTAGTTATACTAGGCCGCGGTGTACTACCACCGACAGTCAGCAAAAAATAAATAAATTTAAATATTAGATGTCAAATAACGCTGGAGGTTAGTATATGATATCTAATATTGTAATTTATATACATAGTAGTATTACTACTTAAGAAACACAACTCAAAAAATATTTAATAAAACAATTTGAGTTAAACGAAGTTCCACATAAAACATAGACAGCAAAAATTTCAAAGGGCAATTCATTAATATTTAGTTGCTAGAAAACTATTTTATTTCGATGAAACGAAATGAATTTATTAGCAGAATATGGGTACATTTAGTTACATTACAAGATACAATAGAGTTTAGGATGTTGGGAACATTGTTTTTTTTTTTTTTTTTTTTTTTTATACCACGTCGGTGGCAAACAAGCATACGGCCCGCCTGATGGAAAGCAGTCACCGTAGCCTATGGGCGCTTGCAACCCCAGGGGTGTCACATGCGCGTTGCCGACCCAATAAGAACTTGTACACTCCTCTCTTGAAGAACCCCATACTGTAGTCCAACGGGAAAACCTCGGCAGGGAGCTCATTCCACAGACGGACCGTCCGCGGGAGGAAGTTCCTCTGAAACCGCACGGTGCGCGACCATTTAGGTTGCAAGGTGTGAGGATGAGCGCCCAGTCGGTGGCGAGCGGTGCGATGATGAAAAGTGGACGTTGGCATCATGTCGAACAGTTCTTCAGAGCACAACCCATTGTACAGACGATAGAACACACATAAGGAGGCGAAGTCTCTCCTTAGACTTAAGGGTTCAATACCGCCTGTGAGTCTGGGATCGTCGACTATTCGGACAGCTCGTCTCTGAACCGAGTCAAAGGGTGCAAGCTGGTATACAGGTGCTCCTGCCCAGAGGTGACAGCAATACTCCATATGGGGTCTGACTTGCGACTTATATAACAGAAGTCTTTGCCCCGGAGTAAAGTATCCCCTCGCTTTATTGAGCACCCCGAGCTTTTTGGATGCCAGCGTAGCTTTTCCCTCTAGGTGACATCGGAATTGGACGTCGTTGGAAATGTCGACTCCGAGGATCCCAATACTCCCTGACATGGTAAGAGCTGTGTCTTGGAACTTTGGAGCCACAGTAAATGGGGTTTTTTTAGCGGTAAACGCGCAAACTTGTGTCTTTGTGGGGTTGAACCTGACTAGGTTATCCCGACCCCATAACGAGACTCTAGATAAAGTGTTCTCGATGTCAGACACAAGTTTTCCGCGACTTTCCAGTACCACAGAGCGAGGGATATTAGCACGGCCTGTGTAAAAAGTATCCCCAGTACTGTCATCCGCATAGCAATGGAGGTCGCCGATAGACAACATGTCATTGATATGCAGAAGGAACAGCGTTGGGGATAGCACAGAGCCTTGCGGGACGCCAGCGTTTATGTCCATGCTATCAGAGCAGCTACCGTCTACTACGGCACGAATGCGTCTGCCGGACAAAAAGCTAGCAATCCATCTGCATAATCCCTCGGGCAGTCCATAAGATGGCAACTTCGACAAAAGGCCCCTATGCCAGACCCGATCGAACGCCTTCGCTATATCTAGGCTGACTGCCAAAGCCTCGCCTTGACTCTCAATGGCTGATGCCCAGCGGTGAGTGAGGTACACTAGAAGATCACCGGTAGAGCGACCGTGGCGAAAGCCATACTGGCGGTCGCTTATAAGATCGTGTTCTTCTAGGTAACCAAGGAGCTTAGCGTTAACTATACGCTCCATGACCTTAGAGAGAAGGGAGGTGATAGCGATAGGCCTATAATTCGATGGATCCGATCTGTCACCCTTTTTTGGAACAGGGTTCACAAGGGCCGTCTTCCACGAAGATAGAACTTCCCGTTTGATACTGGAAAGAGCGAAGAGACGCGTTAACACAGGACACAACTCAGGAGCACAACGTTTAAGCACCACTGCACAGAGGTCACGGTAGTAGCTAAAATTCGAATAAATTGATGATCTACTTTGACTGCTTTTTTAGCAAGGAGAATAGTTTATACTACGTAGTTTTAGAAAACATAAAATATTTGGCATGTGTGGGAATAAACATCTTTGGTATAAGCTTTCAAAGTTAATATACTGCATGACGCTCCAACGCGTTATCTTAAAGTACAACATTTACGCGTCGTTTTAAAATTGATTATGTACATGACTGTTTTAGTGAAAGCTATAATTATTTAAATGGAGGTACA
The DNA here is from genome assembly GCA_025490895.1 of Thaumatotibia leucotreta. Lineage (NCBI taxonomy): Eukaryota > Metazoa > Arthropoda > Insecta > Lepidoptera > Tortricidae > Thaumatotibia > Thaumatotibia leucotreta. The sequence goes on from JALPQI010013244.1 coordinate 10,935, forward strand.
CAAGGGTATTTTCTATCGTTATTAATAACATTTTATTATTTTCCCTGTCGCTTTTTTATTATAATATTTATTTTACGCGAGCCATCAAAACATTCAACGACGATTTCGATTTGAAAAATATTTCGAAGCTTTTAGTTTAGAAACCCTTCGAGTCCCTTAACGATTCATATGTCGTTTTGTAGCCTAGAAAGTGCTTTATCGTGAGCAAGTGATAATTCTACCGAAGATTGCCGAAGGTCTTGGCGGTAGCCTTTTTACGAAACTGAAATTTAAGGACAAATAAGCGTACTTAATGATTTTTAAGAGCGAGGAGGGGGGAAATCAATTGCTCGTTCTCACATAACTTGTTTTTAGGGTTCCGTAGTAAACTAGGAACCCTTATGGTTTCGCCATGTTCGTCTGTCCGTGTTCCGCACCATAGCTCAATGGCCGTTAGTACTATAGTGTGGGGTATCGTTGAATAGGTCTTTCAAAAAGAATAAGGATCCCAAAAGAAAGTTTTTTTACCCACAAAATTTCAAGAATAACAAGTAACACTGATTTGCTCATTAGATTTTTGCTGACATCCGATCTATACATAACTGGTTTACGAAATTTACCTCACAAAAAGTAGGAATCTTTATTTAAAGCTTGTATTTCGCATATTACAGATCAAATACAATCTTAATATAACATTACGTACTGTTTTTTAAACTTTTATTGCGACTTTTGAATTTTAAGCACTGTTCTTTGAACGCCTGACCACTGTGCACTGCAGGTATGCCGTCTGGCCCGCTCGACTTGTGAACGTTTAACGACAGAAACTCCCGCCGAACATCTTTCTGGGAGATGCGAATTTCTGGCATGGAGTGTGCGCACCGCGGGATGGTAGGCGGTGTAATGCTGCCGTCATCGCTCACAGTCGAGTTCGAGGCAAAAAGAGCACCTAGAAGATCGGCTTTCTCTTTTGCACTATGGACCAGATTACCGTCAGCATTTCGCAGTGGTGGCAGGGACGACCGACAAAAGTTTCCCTCGGCAGCTTTGGCAAGTGACCAGAAGGCCCTACTCCCGGAAGGGTGGCCTGCAAGCTTCTCGCCAAATCTGCCGACAAAATCAAATTTTGCTCTGGCAACAGCTCTTTTGCAGGACCTCGAGGCAGCATTCAGTCTGCGTTTCGCATCAGAGACGTTCGGATCCTTATCAGTTACGGCCTTGGTCCAAGCCCTGTAAGCAGCCTGCTTTTGAACCGCAGCTTCTTTACAGGGCCGGTTAAACCAAGGTAATTGTAGGGATTTTTTCTACATTGTCTAGTAATAAAGGCAAAGTTTTCAACTTCCTGCTTAGAAGAATATTGTACCAACGATCCGGCTTCGCAAGGATACAATTAGAATATATAATTCGTATCTATTAAAAAAACCGCATCATAATTACTTCCGTACTTTTGTAGATCTAAACATGCCCCATCGGTTCCTTATCGATTATACCTAATATTATGTCTGTAACGGTGATCTTAACTGTAGTCGCTACTGCAAATTGATTTAGGCTCAATTTAACTAAACTCATATTCCTCTTACTTATACCCTCGGATAGTACAATGGCCGATTTCTAATAATGATCATTTGACAGTTTAGAAATGAGCCTTGTACATACGACGTTAAGACTATCGGAAAAATGGTGAGTCTTAGTTCATTCTTAGAAATCGGCAACTTTAATGCCAAAACTCCATACTAATTTGACACTAAGGGGTGTACCGATAAAAAACTGGCAAATTGAAATGAAAAAATCGGGTCAATATAGTTAAAAAGCTGTAATTTCTGGCTTTTGTAATTTACTAGGAGGTCTTAAATTAGCTAACTTTGGTCCTTTTTTGTTGCTACTGCAATTTCAGTATTCACAATACAAGTTCTCCAGAACCCCTTCGAAATCTATTTTTCCTAGCTCTTTTTTTTTTATTCCCCACTGCACGATTTCGTGTTCTGCAGAAGTGACCTATATTTCTGGTTAATCTCCATGTTTTTTTTAATATACCCCTGCCTTGGGCGCAGTAATACTCTGTGAAAGGAATTATGTCACATATTATGTGAAATTTTTATGGGTCTTTAATCAATTATTTAATCCTATACAAATCTTAGTCTCTTTGGCATAGTTTTATGAAGCGAAATCAGTGCCAAAAAGTAAGAAGGATAGTATGCATAAGTCAAGGATATCTTAAGGAACACGGGAAGAATGGCCAGATATATTGACAACAGTCCCATAATTTAGAAAACTGCATACAAAAAAAGAAAAAAATGTTTGGAAAAGATAGCTTGGAAGAGGTTTCGAAGAAGCTGTAATGTGAGTACCTGAAATGCAGTAGTGACACAAAAGTACTACAGTCAGCTAAGTTAAGACTTCCTGGTTAATTTCCAAAGCATGAAATTATAGCTACCTAACTATATCGGTCCGATTTTTTCATGTGAATTTGCCAGTTTTTTTATCGGTACACCCCTTAGTGTCTGAGAGTAAGCGTTATTCTTCGAATAAATGTTTGGTGAAATCAAGTTTTAGTGAAGTTTAGTGCTAAAATATTGGATTAAACACCATTTATTCTTTCCAGAAACTGGTGGAAGGGGTGAAAGACTTGACTCCGTTCCTCGAGATGGAGATGTGTATGATACGCGAGGAGTTCGTCGAGATATCCGACTCGGAGTCGGACGACGAGCCCGACGTCAAGCGCGATGACGAAATCATCGGCGAGAAGAGTGCTAAGTGAGTTCATACATTTTCATACACCGTGTTTTTTGAATTCCGTTAAATTTAACAGGCTGCTTGGTACGTTAATTGGAGCTACCTGGGATATTGCTTTTAGTCGAATTCGGAAAAAAATTTTTTTTTCGTTTTCATACATAAGAAATGAAATGGTAAGTATGAGAGAACCTTAAGAATAAGATTTCAGGTGACTGACGGCACATGTCAAAATTAGTTTCATTCGGATGTAATAAAGGTTGCAATACACTTGTTCAGTCATTAAACTTATTTTTTGAATAACTCAATAACAGTAAGAGTTAAGATACTAGTTTCTTAGACAGATTGGTTATTTTTGACCTAAATAAGCTTCCCTTTAATTTAACGGAAATCAATAAAAACACGGCGTATACACGGTGCTCGCAAGCATTACGAGAGATTTTAACCATGCATTCTAGACATCAAAATAAACAAAAAATATTATGAGTCCTAATGTCAAATACCACCAAAAATTTTTTTGTTTTTTTTTTAGAGTTTTTGATAACTTTTCAACATTTCCAGTACTTTTTATCATAACAACAATTTGTTTAAATTATTTATTTCAATTGTTTTTTTTAGGTACAGGTTATTTCGTCAAGTCTATTCTTATTGTTTGATTGTCAGGCAAAAGGTGTGGTAATATTAGAACACATTGTGGTAGCATTGTAATCAAAAATAAGTTTTATGACGCGTTACGTCGAAAAACTTATTTCGAAGAAAGGTTAATTATCTCTGAAACCAAACCGAATCCAGGAAATTTTATATAACATTAAAGACTCTAAATATGGTCAGGAATTCAGCATTAAAATCTTTCGGAATGCTCGCGAACACCGTGTGTTTCACAGATAAAGAAACGGCCAAAAGGAACGGAAACTGTCGTATCGGAGGTTGGGAATAGTTTGAAATTGAGATATAGAAATATAGCATTACGAGTATAGACGCACGTTCAAAATTGAATAGAATAGAATATTTTTTACTGTCAATCTTAATTAATAATTATAGTCATTGGCACACAACATGATTTCTTTGTCGGTTAATTTGATCAATCACGAAATTTAGCGGCAGGTTAACGGGTAAGACGGTGGTAGCTATCCGGGCGGACCCTTCACGAGGTCCTACCAGAAATTATTCGCTTTGCTTACTTTTTTTTTGTTTTCTATTGACAAATGGTATACGTGTGATAGAGTAACGCAGTAGCTCTCCTGGATTCTTCGATATTTGTAACCACCCGACACTGAGAAGCGATTCGCTGATTCAAGTATTTTTCTCAAACATGCAATGAAATATTATAGACTCGGAAGTATCGCTTTTAGGGCGCAGTAACTCACTGGGATGGAAATGGAATTTCATTACACTTTTCTGGCCTAGGCCTGCAAAGTGATTTTTTTTAAATTTTGACCACTTTGTAATTTTTTTTTATGTCTTTGTATGTTTGAGAAAAGCACTGTACATGCTTCGACGTGAAAACGGATTCTCGGCCTCGTTACCTATCCGGCCTCACTCGCACGCTAGCTCGGCCGTATATTCTTTATTCAACAACAACCATGTAAAAAACAGCTTACGCCAAGACATTACATGTGGAATTATCTATAAGCTAACATAATTCTATTAGTAATAACATTTTATGTCAAAATAATGAAAAGGAAAAATTATAGGGTACAGTGGCAGGTATTAAGGTAATGGTTAATTTTTCGTCTAAGTTGTGTCCATCAGAGAAAATGTCGGCATTTTGAATCGTAGCTAAAAAGTTATTAATTAGTTCTATAGCTCTGTGGGTGGGTGCGTTGGAAGTTTGAAGGGTGCGGAAGTCATATGGAATAGTATATACCAACTTGGCCGGAAATCCTCATTTTTCCGGCCTCTCATGTAATGTACTATTGTCCCAGATTCCTGGAAGAGCATTTGGCGGCCATGTTCAACGATACTTGGAAGAAATACAATATGGAGGAGCGTTTGCTTAGCGCCCAGGCTGAGATCAATGTGGAGGTGAATCAGCTAGAAGGTTAGTTCAGTCAACTAACTTTTTTTCGTTGAAGATCATTATTAAAATATGTACACATGAGCTTGAAAAGAAAATGGAAAAATAGTAGATTACATGCCAAGGCCGTTTAAGTGGGAAATGCATCGAATGACGTGTAACTGTAGGCCGAGGCGAAGCCGAGGCCGACAAACATGTGATCCGAGGCTTTCCCATTTAACGGCCGAGGTGTGTATACAATTTTTCTGCTCAATGGAGCCGGCAGGCGGCAATTTAGTTTAGCGCAGCGGCCGGAAAAGTGCTGTTTGCCGGTCGGAGGGCAGAAAAATACATTTTCTCAAACATGCAATGAAATATTGTCTTTACGTTCCTTAAAATAGACTCGGAAGTATCGCTTTTAGGGCGCAGTAACTCATTGGGATGGAAATGGAATTTCATAACATTTTTCAGGCCTAGGCCTGCAAAGTAACTTTTTTTTGTATTTCTGTGTATGTTTGAGAAAAGCACTATACGTGCCTCGGCGTGAAAACGGATTCCCGGCCTCGTTACCTATCCGGGGTATATACCAACTTGGCCGGATCCTCATTTTCCCGGCCTCTGATGTAATGTACTATTTTGACATTATCTTTGTGACAGTTCCAGATGAAGGGCTGAAAGTTGGAGTAATTACTAGTTATGATGAGGAGACACACAATAGACATTTTCCATATCAACTATTACTCACAGAGGCTAAACGTGAAACAACAATTAACAGTTGCATAGTTTACTAAATGAAAATATCCTGCAAGCCCTACTATCATATTGAGTGGCTGACCCGCCTTGGAAGGGCTACGTAACTATAAAAAAATTCAAAGTTTTATTAACTTTAATGCTGTTAAACAGTGGTTTTAAGGATGCCCCAGGAAAACGTAAAAATAGCAACAAGTGATATTAAAAAAAGTGATTGACCTATTATACACGATTGCTCGACATATATCGACCCATTAAGAGGGTCGTCTTTGAGTACCCTCCACCGAAGCCCGACGTGGACGCACCATTCTCAAATACTGTTTATTTCAGAGGAATGCAAGCAAATCGACGCAATGCTGAACGAATGTCAGAAAGAGACGGACAAATTGCGAAACGATTTATACTCTACGTTCGCCGACGACCGAACTGAGATGCCGGCCATGGGGATCATTGATACTCCTAATACTCAGGTAAGATACTTTGAAACTCAGGTAAGATACTTTGATTATCAGGTAATATACTTTGATAGCTGGATGCGGGTGGCGCAGGACCGGTCATTGTGGCAATCTTTGGGGGAGGCCTATGTTCAGCAGTGGACGTCTTTCGGCTGATATGATGATGATGATGATGATGATACTTTGATACTCAGGTAAGATACTTGGGTACGCAGGTAAGATACTTTGATACTCAGGTAAGATACTTTGATTATCAGGTAATATACTTTGATACTCAGGTAAGATATTTTGATACTCAGGTAAGATACTTTGGTACTCAGGTAAGATACTTTGATACTCAGGTAAGATACTTTGATAACATTAATTACGTTTGAAATTTCAATTTTTAATTTAATAATTCTCACGGTTTGGCTAAAAATCTGCATCTCAAACCTCGGTTTCAATAAATAAAAAAATTGCATGATGTTAACACACCGTAAGTCATACTGAGTAACTTCTAGTATGGGGCCAACATCAAAATCAGAAATAACAAACTTTTTCATGAAAATTTACAACATTGGGCGGAAAGTATGTAATTACTTCATGAGTGCCGAGATATGTTTGTGTGTTGCTGTTTTTGTCACAGTATTTAAAATATTTTTTGTTGACAGTGGTCGGGACCAGAAGAAGCGTTGGCAACACCACCTCCATCAGCACCGGAAACTAGAGAGGTAATAGAATATAATAGAATATAATATTTTTTTTCATCACACTTGTTGTCTAAGCGCGCCATTGCTTGCGTGCGTAGCGGGAATAATAGAAAAGTGAAATTCCCTAGGAAGTAATAGAAATGTCAGTACGTCATTTAATAATATTATGTTTTAAAACTTTTTTTTTGTCGGCAAGTGTGATGAAAAACATTGTATGCATCACGGTCGGTAAGCGGAATACTAACTCGAGTCATAAAAGCTACCTAAAAACGCTTTAGAACCAGAATGTACATTTCTCGTACATATTTTCTGATTGGACATGCCCATTGACAACTCGGCCGCAACATAACAAAATAAATAGCCCCCGCCAGGAAGTATGCTTCCTAGCGGTGACGGATTAACACCGTTTTTAGGGTTCCGTAGCCAAAATGGCAAAAACGGAACCCTTATAGATTCGTCATGTCCGTCTGTCCGTCCGTCTGTCCGTCTGTCACAGCCGATTTACTCGGAAACTATAAATGTTACAGTAATATGATACTAAATTGTAAAAAAAATATTGGGGTGGGGGCCCTCCATACATGTAACTGAGGGATAGAAAATTTTTTAGCTGTATATAAGCGTGTGGGGTATTAATAGAAAGGTCTTTGAAAATTATATGAAGGTTTATATTATAAATCTCATTTTCATTTAAGCAAATCGTTTTCGAGATATCAGCTCTCAAAGTCTGAAAAATGTGTCCCCCCCTCTATTTTTTAAACTACTCGATATAAAATTCTAAAAATATATGTTATGTACAAACAGCAACACTCCTAACGGACCATTAAAGACACAGCAGAGAGAAAATGAAAGAGATAAATATAGTTATATTATGGCAACTTCAAATTAAACAATACACGGGAATGTTGATCGTTCGCACTGTTCGCAACTTGGTCGAATAATACAAATCGGGTTCCGAAATCTTATGAGATTAGTATCACGACTTCGGCCGAACTCTGCTGACCAATGGGGCAGGCATTGCTACGGTTAACCAATGATCGCTCGCGGTTTCTTCAGAAGGTGACTTTACCATGGTTACGTAATAACAAAAACGTTTAACCAATGATTGATCACGATTTTTCCGGAAGCTGACGTTACTATAGTTACGTTATATATAACATCCGCTTTAGTCCTGGAGATGTCAATCTAACTTCAGAGCCGGTAATTTGACTACTAAGCTGCTATGTAGAAATTTTCTGTTCATTTTCCTTTCAACGGCTGTCACTGTCAGATATTTTTTCAAAGTTAGAATTTCAGCCAGAAACTATCAAGTCTCTATTCAACATTTGTATGGCTACTGACAGATTAAAGGATTATAGGTAGACTGTCAAACGTCTATCTACCATATTTCCACAAAGGTTACATAAGTATTCAACTAACGTCAACTAAGAGATGTTATGAATTATAATAAAGACAGCAATAGCATTTGTCTTTGTCAATGAAAAAAATAATTTAAAATTGCCCGATTAACATCGCCCTGAAGCCCATAAAGAAAATAAAAAACATGGCTATTTGTAAAAATATCTTGACTTGGAAAAATACCTCGCCTATTAATGTCAGATAAATCATGAAATCCGATTTGAAGAAACCGTGATTTAATTACTAAACGGTTTTAGACAAATCTATGAAGAACTGTCGTTATCCAGTTTCCACAAGGAACAACGACATCTAGCGTCTAATCATGGCCGATAGCTAATTCTTAATTTTCGTAGACGAAGGAATTTTTATTATGTCAACTAGTTTTCAAATACTGAAATTTTGACGCAACAAAGATTCGATGACATATCATCGGGGACCATCGGAAATGTCGCGATCGTGCCTACTAACGAAAAATACCGAACCCATAATATTACACGACCAAATTGCATCCTTTGCCAAGTGGCTCAACATTCCTATGTAACTGACATGTGACTGTAAGTGTGATTCTCTTTCATGCAATATTTCCAATTTCTGAAGTGTATACCTAGCTGTGTTGCTGTTTGTACATTAATAAACTCTATCGACGATTTTTGGTTTGATTAAATTATCTCCTATAGTTTTTGAGGTAGGTCGATTTAACTATATTTTTTTAATAATAAATTGATAATGGTACGGAACCCTTTGCGCGCGAGTCCGACTCGCACTTGGCCGGTTTTTTTCGTCTCGTACGTGTAGTACATTTTTTTTACAATTTCGTACATTTTATTGATGTTAGTTTGAATACTGTACGACACCATGTCACCGCCAGGAAGTATGACACGTCGGGCTTCTAACACTCTCGTTAGTAATTCCGTACTTACTTCCCTTGATGCACAATGTACTATTCATGTGTAGAGGCAGAAGCGACGCTCAGGTGCCCCCGAGCCGCCAGCGAAGCGCGCCGCCATACCACTCGGATACGCGCCTTTGGATGCCCCCACTACCAGCAAGGTAATCACATCATCAGCCTATACAGCGTGTTTTTGTTCATATGCTGTAACTTTAAGGGAAGCTTATTTAGGTCAAATATAATTAATTTCTCTAAGAAACTAGTGTTTTAACTCTTACCGTTATTGAGTTATTAAAAAAATAAGTTTAATCACTGAACATTTGTATAGCAACCTTTATTACATTCTCATGTTACTTATTTTGACATGTGCCGTCAGTCACCTGAGATTAACTTTTATTTTATTCTTAAGGTTCTCTCACACTTACTATTTCATTTATTATGTATGAAAACAAAAAAAAATATTTTTTATCGAAATTTCCAAAAGCCGATATACCAGACAACTTCTATTAATGGCCCAAGTAACCTGTCTAATTTATAGCAAATCGAAACGAACACCCTGTATAAATTTAGTAGGCATAAGTATCTCATACTGAGCAAGTTTTAGTATGGAACAAACTCCGAAATCGCGAAAAAGAGACTCATACGTAATGGTTACGTGTTCTCGACATTTTGTATTAATTCATGAATCAGAAATGTATTAATTTGTACCTTTTTTTAGCAGGAAGCGAAACCAGTGCCATCTGCAGACATTACGGCACAAAATGACGATGATGTAAGTATTTTTCGTTTGTAGCAACATCTGCAGGGATCGGAACTATGGGTTCAAAACTTGTCAGGGTAATTCTTTTAAAATATGTCTGCGGTTGCGTTTTATTCCTCTGTCTTTTTCATACATTTTGTATAGGACAGATGAATAAGACCGCAGACATATTTTCAAAGAATGACCCGTCAAGTAAACATGAAAGAAAAAAAAAATTATCTGACCACGATTGCATCTCCCCAGAACGCAGACATCTCAGTAGTGAAGCTGTCAGTGGAAGCGGCCCCCGCCGGCCTCCCGCCGCCCGGCGTGGCCTCCCGGCCTCCGCTCCGCGCCGGTATGATGGTGTACGCCATGCGACACAGCTTCGGCGCCTGGCATCGAGTCCGCTTGCAGGAGGTGCAGCCTAAACTTGTGAGTGACGCCGTACAAACTAGCCAACTTTGCCCTCAGGGGAAACATTTACTATGGGAGTCCCGGCATGATCGTGGTACTTACTTCTACAAACAAATAAAACATGGAAGCCTCCGCTCCGCGCCGGTATGATGGTGTACGCCATGCGACACAGCTTCGGCGCCTGGCATCGAGTCCGCTTGCAGGAGGTGCAGCCTAAACTTGTGAGTGTCGCCGTACAAACTAGCCAACTTTGCCCTTAGGAGATACATTTACTGTGTGGAGTCCCGGCATGATCGTGGAACTTACTTCTACAAACAAATAAAACATGGAAGCCTCCGCTCCGCGCCGGTATGATGGTGTACGCCATGCGACACAGCTTCGGCGCCTGGCATCGAGTCCGCTTGCAGGAGGTGCAGCCGAAACTTGTGAGTGTCGCCGTACAAACTAGCCAATTTGCCCTTAGGAGATACATTTACTGTGTGGAGTCCCGGCATGATCGTGGTACTTACTTCTACGAACAAATAAAACATGGAAGCCTCCGCTCCGCGCCGGTATGATGGTGTACGCCATGCGACACAGCTTCGGCGCCTGGCACCGAGTCCGCTTGCAGGAGGTGCAGCCTAAACTTGTGAGTGTCGCCGTACCGTCAAACTAGCCAACTTTGAAATGAAATGAAATGAAATGAAATGGCTTTGGTGCCTGTCGTGTCGCACCAAATCGCACGAATATCGGTTTTGGAATATTCGCGAATGCGAATATTTGCGATTCATATTCACGAATGCGAATGCGAATAAAGGGTATTATTACAACATACATATACACGAACATTAGATAATGCTGGTAGAAAATGCGCACAGACTTTAAGTCCGCCATTTATACTCCTTTGTATGTGCAATATTGTGCAATAAAGTTGAAAATAATAAATTTTACATTTTATTCATCATTCACTTAAAATTTATCATTTGTAGAGTCGCATGTTTTTGTATCTAGACTTCTAGGTATTAAAGTCAACTTAGAATGTAGTACTTCCTGCCTTAAGAGAATGAAATAATTAGATAAAAATATTCGCAATATTCGCGTCAATTTTTTGCGAATGCGAATATTTTAAATCATGCGAATTTTCGTTACATCGCTAGTCGATTGTCCTAAAATTTTTGGCCGAGAATGTTTGGCATAATGTTTAATGGCATACTACTTGTTTAGCCTACTTAATTTTGCGCATACACTACACCATATTTATCCTAATATTGATTATTTGAACGTCAAATGACCTAAAGCATAATCCTAATGTTCATTGTAATTAATATTGTTTTCCCTACTACTGGAACTGTCAATTTTCACTGCGCCTACTTTTATCATATCCGTCATTCAAAAAGGCATTTTAATAACAACATGCAAAACATTTTAACAACAGGGTGAATGGTTAAAAAAAACGTTCAAGTAATAAGCCAGGGTAAAACCGACGTGGATTGGTTAGGTTTCGAAGCTAGGGCGGAGTGAATGGCGTAGTCTATAAGTACCTAAGTATTTTTAATTAATTGTTTACACATCCTCATACTTACAAAACCATAAAAGGGGGGACGGGGGGTGAACCCCACCCCCCTTTACAATTATTATGGGTGGACTACCGGCATGATGGTGGTACATACTATCAATTGACAACGTTTCAAAATGTTCGATGTCTAAATCGAAAACTATTTCGAGGTATACGCATGTAGGTATATCACAAAATATTTTTTTGTTAAATAATCTTAATAATAGGCATGATGACTGGCAAGTCAAATCAGCATCTTTTTTCGAACTGTCAAAACGATCACCACTATGGAATTTTATATGAAATACTCAAAAGTGACGTCACGTTAGAGTACTGCCAAATGACCTCTTCTTTTAAGTTCTTTTCAATTTATTAAATAGAAGTTCTGTACAAAAATTACTGCAATCTACATCTTAGTAATAATTTCTTCGTGTATTATGTCGTGCATAATGTTAAATAATTTATTTAAAATATAGTCATCATTCCTATTGTATAAAGGAGAAGAGACGTCACATAGCTGATTCAGAGCTGCCACTATAAACAAAAAATGTTGTGGTTCGAATATCACTTGGGTTTGGCAGTGACATTTGACACTTGTTACCGTTTTGCGTCGTTTTCTTACCTGAAACATCATTTGTGACGTCATTTAGCTGATTGTTGACGTTTGTCCATTCAAGTTTCTAGCTATTCCAATTTGAATAAAAAATCCTTTGACTTGACTTGTAACTTACGCTCTTTCTGCTCAAAGAAGTCATAAATAGTAGATTGTGTCACAAGGGACCAAAATAGTATATTTCCGGCGTGGGCGTATATTGAATCCTGAATGGAGCGACGGATGCCACAATTGAATCCCGACCGTAGGGAGGGATTCTAAAGTGGAATCCTGAGCGTTATTAAGGATTCAAGCGTTAACGCCCAAGACGAAATAATTTTGATACCGTGTGACACATGCTTTGCTTTTCACATCACCTATGAGAAAAATAAAAGATATATCACATATTTCATATTTATGCATATAATCGATTCTGAATATTTTTTTATCAATTATGAACGCACTGTTTATTTTCATATTTCATTATATTTTTTTAGGCTGGCAATAGAAGGTCCTTGAACAGAAAAGTGCCACTTTGATCCCTCCTAGCAGGGAAGAAAAGACCCGTATTCGAATAGGTGGTGTGAAAAAGGGATTAGCGCACTAAATTTTTGCGCGAGTTTTTATTGTCTGTTTTGAGAGAAATCTATGTTAAAAGATACTTACAAGTTTTTTTTAAATGCAATTTAAAAAAAACTTGTAAGTATCTTTTAACATAGATTTCTCTCAAAACAGACAATAAAAACTCGCGCAAAAAATATGAAATGTCGTCAATTGCAATGCGATGAAGATAACTACTTATGTACTTTCATTTTTATAAGTTTTATAACATTGTAAATTGTGCATTGTGCTGTCCTGCACACCTCGCTGGTTCCACAGAATACCAGCGCCGTTGACATCGCTCAGTCGTGTCAGCTGCATTGCTGAGTGGAGACATGTTTTCATTCTCACCATTTAGATGGTTAGCGGTCCTCAACTGTGCGCTTTTCTCGTAACTTCCTGCCTCGCACAGCTAAACTTTGGAACGAACTGTCACAAGCGGTGTTTCCGGACCGATACGACCTTCAAACCTTCAAGAAAAGATCGTACTCCCACCTTAAAGGCCGGCAACGCATTTGCGACGCCTCTGGTGTTGCGGGTGTCCATGGGCGACGTTAATCGCTTTCCATCAGGCGATTCGTCTGTTCGTTTGCCACCTATAGCATACAAAAAAAATCAGCTTCACATCTGTAACTCTTTGCTTTGTATTCTTTTCGTAGTTTATAACTTTGTTTTTACTAAAATGTCTTCATGTACCTATATTATGATGTGTTGCCTGAATAAATACTATTCTATTCTAAATAATTGTTATATTATTTTGTCCCACAGAATGGACAGTTCACAATGTGCCGCGTGAGAT
>JALPQI010013245.1:0-44323 GCA_025490895.1 Thaumatotibia leucotreta
GATCCGTCATCATTGATCAGCGCAACAATGGACCGAACTTCGCGTGATGCCTACTCAGCTGAAAGTTTTCAACCCGTTCGGGCGTACCTTTACATCATTTTTAGTCGAAATAATAACAGTGTTATTCTATTTCTCGTCGGGAAAATTAATAAATATAATTGGGATAAAGTGCAATTTCTCTTTCAACACCCAAATTACCTTATAATATATAAAAATACTTATTAATTCTGAAACTATACAATATATTCTACACTACACTATCATTGTTGCAGCGAAATTTTCACGATAACTGTATTATTTATGCAAATGTTTGAAAAATGTCATATCCCTCATACTGTATTAATACTGTAGTATTATTATTCTTACTTATGTATATCCGAAAACAATGCCACTTAAATCTCTTGTGCTTATGTCCTAGTGGGAATTGTTTCAGGATGTAGGTAGTACTTACTTTGTAAATCGCACTTCATTTAGGTACTTTCTTGTATCTATCTGCCTATGTTTGTTTTTTTTCCCAATAAATAAAATAAAATAAAACACCTGAATTACTTTTTTTATACCTTATATTTTGTTATAAAAAACTGCTGCTGGCAGAGTATCTGCTTCCGTTTATCAACAAAAAACATTCGGAGTAAACATATTGAAAATAAAAATTGCTGTTTTATTTTATTTCATAAAAATATGCTAATAAATCCTTGGGTGAAGATGGTAACGCAGTGGTAAAAACAACAAAATTACTCGTGCTAAAACAGTGAAATTACAGATAAATATAGAATTTTATGACATCATATAGGTATATTACGTTAAATGTTAATTTTATTATTTTAGCAAAATAGTGTAATTTTCTCATCAGAGTCATCAGTTTTCTAATTTTTCTGCGTTATAACTCGATTTTTTATGTGAGTAGGGACAAGTTTTTAGGCATTAAAAAGTATTCTGGTCCAATTACGTGGTTAAGTCCCGTTATATACTTGTTACCGTAAAATATAGGCTACGGAGTCAAATAAAAAACGGTAACAGGGTGAATATATGAGCGTTTCAACCACCTAATTTTGGTGGCATCATTTTTGCCGAAATTTCTATTCGTTACAATGCGCTACTTTGTCTTTTGAAGGAGGCACGGTACCTTATACAAATGACGAAGTACAACATTGAGACGTTTAGAAACTTCGGCAAAAATGATGCCACCAAAATTAGGCAGTTGAAACGCTGAGATATTCACCCAACATTTTTGCAATGCATTATGTAAAAAGAAAACATTTTAGCATTATTTTAATAGTTGGACTATGCAGAAAACTATAATGTAAATTAATTCCGCGCGATTGTGGAAGTGTCATTATCTATTCATAAAATTACCCTCACAAAGAGCTTTTTGAGCACAGGTAAATAAAATATAATTTATTATTCAGTTTAGGCACATTACATGCACTTTTGAATGTCAAAGGGAATATTATCTCTGGGCTCAATATAATGTTAATGGTATTTCCAGTTCCACATTGTAGATAAAAATAAGGATACATAAAATCAATTATCTCTTTTTAAATTCGATATTGTTTATTCTTATCCTTGTTACGTCATGTTTATACTAACTACTTAAGGCTCGATTTCTCCAAGCTATTATTCGAGGAATATCGCTTAACTTACCTACTCTCAGTAACTAGTGTCAAATTACTATGGAGTTTTGACATTACTATCTAATCCAAGAATAACTTTTATTCTCCAAAATCTCCAAATAAAAGTTCAGTAAAATCGAGGAAAAAACACAAATAAAATAAAAATTTAAGAAAATAATTTTATATGTCCTACAATAACTTCTTAAAAATCTGTTCAATTTAGTGAATTTAATTATTTCAAACGATCCGTTAGTACCATCAGATCCAATTAATTGCTCTAAATCAAACCGCTATCCTAATACCTCACTTCCTCGAAGTATTTCAACTATCCTATATATTCAAATGAAATCCAGTATTAGGGAAGGGAAAAATCCGATTAGTGAAATAACGATGTCGAAATGGCACGGTAGACTAAATTCGCATTTACCTGCCGCTTGCTGAGGGTTTAGGGACACATGAGCGGGCGCCTAAATGCAGCACCCCCTCCCCTCCTCCACTACCCCTTGCTTTTCCTCCCGTAATGCCTATGCAATATTCCACAGAATTAGATTTGGATAGAAGAAACAAGTTCATTCATTTGTATGGCGGCCGAGCGTGTCAGATTTTGTACTGAAGTTGTTACTTGCATATGATTTTAAATATGTCTCAGGCCCTTGAGTATTCATATTTTTTTGTGTTGTTGCAATTAATTACTTAAGGAGGCATTATTCATGTTTTTGTTCACTTCAACTTGCAAAATTTGACGCCCGAAAGCTGCAAGCTGCGATTATAGACGGACAACTCAGTGGATTTCACTGAGTTCATTTGACACGCTAAGTAGATACGTTTGCTTGATCTATGGTATAAGTATATGACATCTGTGCAATATTCATAACATAACCTATCTGTCTTGTATGCACACTCAGTCTTTATGACGATTTTAATATTAGGTCTTTACCTATGAAATTGCCGTTTTTGGTCATAGACTTTAGTTGGTGCCGAATTTTATTACCTAAAGAGCAGGGATCGGACAAATGTGCGTCATTGTTTGCAATAATATGGGCATGACTCTAAAATTGATTAAATGAATAATCAAACGAATAATCTCTTGAAATTTGATTTCGAACCTTTAAGGTGACTATTCAAAAAGGTTTTCATAGTTACCGGTGTCAAATATTATGTAATTTTCTGAAAATGATTAAATTATTAATTATTCAAGCAACTAGGGAGTCATGTCCATATTATTGCGAACAATGACGCACATTTTTCCGATCTCTGCTAAAGAGTAACTTAGATATAATTTTCGTTTTCAACAGTGCACTATATAACAATAGTTATTTGTTTTACTAGGGAGCAAAGTGATTGTTTAACTCTCGTGCAAATATTGAAACCCGAGGAAGTGGAAGATTCCAGAATTTGAACCACGAGCGCAGCGAGTGGTTCATAAAATGGAATCTTGAGCGATGCGAGGGTTTTAAGGCACGAGAGTTGAACAAGCTTTGCTGCCGAGTGAAACACAACATTTTTCACCACACTAAAGCGAGGAAACATGCGAAATAAAACTCAAACACAACAAATTAGAAGGTATTTATTTGCAAGTCCTCAACTTCCAAAAAATAAAAAAATCAACAAATAATAAAACATAACCTCAAACATTTATCTTGGCGGGGCAATGCTTAAAAATTCAGGATAATTCCAAAATGCGACTTAACTACACGAGTCTCATTTTGGAAATATCGGCGATTTTTCTGTGATTTTCGGAACTATCCCACTTTCGCATCTCGCAATTACCCCAATGCCATTTAAGTATGTTAAACTAAGATATCACCAATGAAAGAAAACAAAACACGACCGAACTCGTTTAAATTTTAAAAGAAAAAAATATTCGGATGCGTTCTGAAATTTGCAAAGTGTCAACACTTTCATTTTCCTATTGTTTTTATTTGACGTATTTTTAGAACTTTTAATTAAAAGCCTTATTACAACAAAATGTGGTATTTAATTTGGATTTTAGCATATTGAGTATAATATTATGAAAGGTTCATGTGTATGAATCTGTTTGAAACTATTGAGTTTTCGAACGTACTGTCTAGTTCAAACGTCAAAAAGCTTATTTCACTCTCAGGCCGTATAAGTTATTGCTTTAGTCTATCCAGAAGATTAAAAAAAAATTACTTTAACCTCTAGAGATTAAAACACAGTTTTGCGCTCTGAAATTGAAGGACAAACAGCGTGTTTACGAGCAGTGTGGTGAAAAGGTTTTTTCACCCTAATAATGGTTTTTTTTCCTGCAGTGATATTCTAAAATAAGTTTTGAAAACAACTCTTGCCATATCTTGCTGGTTTATATGTTTGGAATAGGCACCTACCCATACATTTATGATAGTAGGTACCTTGTTTTATGAAATAGAGTTTTACAAAACACGCCTTAGAATTGTCTAATATTACTGGCAAAATTTGGTTTATTTTGATTATGACATCAAAAAAATACACACAAAATTCATTGTATGGAAAATAGACTTTTCACTAAATTCTCCATACAAAACGCCAATTTCATAGGTAGTTAATGACCTAATATACTCGTAATATATATGTGGGTTAAGTGTAGTAATGTACAAGTGGCAGAACATTCTCAAAATTGCGGGAATATATTCGGATATTCCCGAGAATTTTCATGAGAATTTAAGAGTAAGTTCTCATTGAGAATGTTTCACATTTTAGTAAACAATGCATAAAATATACCTTAAAAGGCATGTATATACAACGGTTTTGGTATGATTAGATTGCTGCAAAATATTTGTACATAGTTAAAGGCTTTCATGAAAACGTAGTAACATTTTTGCATTACGAGGTTAAGGTCTCTTCACTAACATGACTAGGTAGGTAGTCATGTTAGTGAAGGGAAAAAATAGATACTAAAATTATGCTGCTCTCTGGTCCTTCGATAATTATCATCATCATCGAGAAGTACTACCCGAATTGAACTGTAAACTCACAAAAATCCTACTACGAACGCCCAGACACAAACTGAGGAAAATAGTAGGGTTGATCACGGGACACAACACATTAAACAAACATCTGCACAATATGGGCAAAACAGATAGCCCTATGTGCAGGGCCTGCATGGAAGAGGAGGAAACAGCAAAACACATTCTTCTAAATTGTAAACAGGTAGGAGTAGGTACTTGGGGACTCCACATACACTAAAGGAGGCATTTAGCAACCTGAAACATACACTGAGTTTCGTGGAGGAGCTTGGATGGTTGGAATTGGGCTACCTCGCTATCACGCAAAAAAGGCACGATGGTTGTCGAGTTGCGGAAAAAGCCCAGGAAAACTAAATAACTAACTATCATCATCATCATCATATCAGCCGAAAGACGTCCACTGCTGAACATAGGCCTCCCCAAAGATTGCCACAATGACCGGTCCTGCGCCACCCGTATCCAGCGGACTCCTGCGACCTTCACCAGGTCATCAGTCCACCTTGTGTCTTCGATTATTATAACATTTTTATTTTAATAATACTGTGCATTAATGTTTTAATAAAATCCATTACAACGCTAGGTTGTAATTCCGCATTTACGGGCCTCATGGCCTGCTTGTAATGACGCCACTATGTGTGATACAATAGTACATTACTACCGAGGCCGGGAAGTGACTGGTTGCCGGCCGAATATATGTAGACGGCCGAGCGAAGCGAGGCCGGATAGTATTCGGACGGCAACCCGTCACTTCATGGCCGAGGTATGTACAATGCTTTTCTCAAACATGCAATGAAATGAAACAAAAAAATTATCTTCTTTCTAAGAAATTATAAGTCAACTACATAACTTAAGTTTTTGAAACACAACAAAAGTCAAATACGACACCGACACCTTATTTTTTTTTAAGATTGACCTGTTTGAATGTTGCAAATTTTTACTTTCAAAAAGCGGTATTAGACGACGCGGTCGGTTGGGTCCAATTAATCGCATGCAGTGATCGGGGCCGACGGATCGCGCCGTATAATATGATTTTTAAATATTATTTTGAGCAGTTATTGTACATTTATCTTAAATTATATAATTTAAATACCTAATTATAACTGCAAAAATTTGCCAATAATTTTTTTTAAATACTAATATTACTTACAGATAATTATTGGCTAAAAGCCAAGATGCCAGGTCACAACCCTATGTCAAATGAAAATTAAAAAAGAGGCACTTGCCGGCCTAGGCCGGCAACGAGGTACTTCCCGGCCACTTTTTAGGCACGTAACTACAATATTTCATTGCATGTTTGAGAAAAACATTTTTGCATTTTAATCGACCTAATTAGATGTGACAAAACTCCCATTATGTATCTGGAAGGATAAGGAAGAAACATGTTATAAATAGTATCTGGTTTCAATAATAAGATCAAGTTTTTTCATAAAAAAAAGTAAAGACTAAAATATCACCAGCTAAACTGAAATATGACATCTTGTCGGCTACGAAGCTATGAAGCGAGGAGCGGCGAACAGAATATTTCAAGTGATAAATCGATTTAGCCGGTATTCAAAGGACGCTACAGTTTATCTGCTTTACACTATAAATATAACTCTATCGTGTCAACAAATTGCTTTATAAAGTATAAATTTTCTCGCGTTATAAAGTGTAAGTAAAACTATTTTGAAGATAGCCAGCCGTTTTTGAATAACTACGAAACCCTACGCTGAGCTTCGCCTGACATGCCGTGGCCGTTTTTTATTCAAATAAATAAATAAAGTTCTAATAGTAAAGTTATCGTGAAAACACAAATAATATTATTTTTATTAACTACTTAAATATTTTGATTTGTACTTTTTTTTCCCATTGGTCACACTATATAAATATCTTGGGACATCTTACACAAATCAACCTAGTCCCACGGTAAGCTCAATTAAGGCTTGTGTTGTGGGTACCAGGCGACGATATATATAATAGATAGATACGTATAGATACTTAGATACATACACAGCCATGACCAAGGAACAAACATTTGGGATAAATAAATACACAAAGAATGCCCTCGCCGGGATTCGAACCCGGAACCTCCAGCTTCGTAGGCAGGGTCGCTACCAGCTAAAACACAATAAAAAAACACTATATAAATTATAAATATTGGATGTCATATGCCAAAAAAAAAACGACCAAGATCACCATTGTCCGAGATGGGAATCGAATCCAGTGCTCAGCTTTCGCGGCTGATGCCTGCGAGCGGTGCAGAGTATGGTTAAAGGCGCCTAGTCTTGTAAGGGTTTGCATATACCCGAGAAAATTTACTGGTGGTTGCTGAGACCGAGTGGCCGAGCGGTGCAGGTATTAGCACGTGAGTTCGATTCCCACCTCGGACGTTGGTGATCTTGGTCGTTTTTTCTTTGGATATATGACATCCAATATTTATAATTCTAATAGTACTTATAAGTTCTAACATAGAAAAACAAGATTTCTGTTACCGTAAATAAATTCTGCATACGTAATATAAATCTGGCAACTTACATAGTTATACTACACATATATATTTTGTTTGTGGTTGACTTTGATAATGTTATCCAATCTATCAAGCGCAGGACACGAGGCATGAGTGAGCGATAGACAAACAACGTGAAGAATATGCTTAGAATGTCCTCGCTGTACACTAGTTAATTCAGCCTATGGCCAGCTAAGTATTTTTGTCTTTTCACGACCTCTTCACATACATCATCGGCCTAAATCAGTCCACAGTCCAATGTTGGACATCGTCCTATTACGTATGGACGCATTAGGAAGTAAATGCTCATAATCGCCGCTGGGCAAGCGGGTTGGCGGTCGGTTAGTGTGTCCACTCTAATGACGCTGCTGCCCATCATCAATCTTCATGCTCTTATTTACCTTGTAATAGATGTATTATATTATTTTAGCTAGTGTCATGTTCTGAGTAAGCGGCTAAGGGAGGCCTCTGGCCTCTGGTGACCCTCGCGCTGGCGGCTTTCTCGCGCAAAGGTTGTCAATTGCAATCCAGCGCGGGAACGCCGCTTGCGTGATGGGTACCTTGCCTAAGGGGCCCCGCTTGGAGCCTGATTTTGATAGGTACGTATAGTTAGTTTTATTAGTAATTTTAATTTTTAAGATTATGTTACTTTAATGTTTCACGTGCTCTTGGTTTTCCAATAAATCAATTTGTTTTAGTTAAATAAGAGCTATAATAGGTCGGCTGGAATCTTGCAAATGGCAACTCAATTTTGAATCAATAATTTTCAACCGATTGACCTGAAACTTTGCATAAATGAATAATCGAAGCAGCCATTGAGGAACAAAAATATATAGTCGTCTCCGGGATTTGAACCTGGGACCTGCAGCTTCGCAGGCTGAGTCACTACCGACTAAGCTTCAGACAGAGCCGGTAATAGTAGGTATACGAGTATGTAGGTATATAAATAATTGTCCCTTAGTGTTGATTGATGGAGTAACTGATATATTTTATGTTTCAGTGATTCTTGGTCGCATTAATTTATTCGTGAGCCTCGGAGGCTGCGATATTCTCAATAAGATTAATATTAGATTACGATGTAATCAATCATTAGGTTGTTTGGCCATTTTCATAGGTCATAGAACTTAGAGCCTAATGAGCAACGTACATAGTTAATCCTAGGAATTGGTACAGGCATTCATATAAGTATATTACGTTTTTAAGGCTACGTGGTGATAGCTATAATACTACTTTTATTGGTCACCACCCCAATTCTTCCCGTAGGCGTCGTAAGCGTCGACTAAGGGATTGAAGTGTCGCTTACCATTCAATTATTTAAGATCCATGACGGGTCAGCGTCATCATAATGGACACATTACTGCGATCGCCAACCAGCTTGCCCAGCGATTATGTGCAATTGGGCATTCCTCCTTATGCATTCATTCGCATAACTAATATGAGAGGACTACGTCCAGCAGTGGACTGTAATAAGCTGATGATGTGAGGACGATTCCGTTGTTTTGGCATGAGAAGGTAAGCGTCCAAGTATGTTTTAAATTTCGCATTTCCAGAATATATAAATGGTAGCAGGGTTTAACGAAGCTAAATAGAAAATTTAAAAATATATGGGCTGCGATGACCTATCTTAATACCATTGAAATATTTAGCAAAACGGGTTACTAACGTAATGTAAGTCGATAATTGCTTGAAAGTTTTCGGTCCATTTAGAGGATCACCTTCAAGGAGTAACCAAAGCCCGACGTGTACTGACGGGCTAACGTCGGGCTTTATCAACTCGATCAATTTTTCAGCAATTATCGACTTAAATTGCATGAGTAACCCGATGTTTGAGTCGATCTTACTACTACATAGGTAGTACGTATAGACGTATAGGTGCCGATTATACATACGTGCCACATCTGAGGCAGCCAAGTTCAAAGTAAATACGATGTACGTACAAACAGAATATGCCGAATATGTTTAACGAACCAGGAAAGCTAAACTACGGAATGTGATTGGCCTCTCACGTGACTAGTTTTATAAATATAAAGGTGCATTTAGACCAAGCGAGCATTCGCTCATTCTATCCCCCACTCTACGAAATTCGTTCGTTACACAAACGATTCGTCGAAATTCGTTGATTTCGTAGAGTGGGGGATAGAATGAGCGAATGCTCGTTTGGTCTAAATGCACCTTTAGATAGATAGATAGAATACTCTTTATTGCACGCCTTAACAAAAAATAAATCTCTTCCAGACAACCTTTGGGTAGCAGAAACAAATTTAAATAGTAAAACAGTAGGGGATTGCAACATTTTTAAGAAGCACATTTATCTTATCAGGCCTATCACACACATTTACATAAAAGTACGTATGTTATGTCACTACCTACCTATGATTTAAATAAAATAAATAAATATATTGGGACATCTTACACAAATCGACCTAGTCCCACGGTAAGCTCAATGAAGGCTTGTGATGTGGGTACTAGGCGACGATATATATAATAGATAGATACATAATTATACAGCTTATACATACTTATATAGATACTTAAATACATAGACAGCCATGACCAAGGAACAAATATTTGTGATAATGATAAATTCACAAATAATGCCCTCGCCGGGATTCGAACCCGGAACCTCCAGCTTCATAGGCAGGGTCACTACCAACTAGGCTACGGAGGCTGACGATTGGCGTTACGTATGTATGTGAAATCTATTTTCCATACAGTGTATTTTGTGTATTATTTTTTGATATCAAAATAAGTTCTCCCAGTCGATAGTTCTGAGGTAACAAATATAAAAAAAAGTCAATTAACATACAATCGAATTGAGAGCCGATGAACTTTTTCTGAAGTCGGTAAAACGATGGAAGCGGGTTCGGACCCGTCATTCACCCGTGGACCCCGGACACCATAAAGGGTTCAGAACATCCGGTTCTAATTAAAGGTGCATGCAGACCAAAAGAGCATTCGCTGTTCTAACCCCCTACTCTACGAAATTCGATCGTTACACGAAACGTGATTCGTTGATTTCGTAGAGTGGGGGATAGAACAGCGAATGCTCTTTTGGTCTGCATGCACCTTAATATAGGCGTTATAATCCATACATCATCAGCCTATATGTAGGCCTCTCCTATTATACTATACATAAGGTCGCATTAGGAGGCCTATAATCGCCAAGCAAGCGGGCAATAATCGGGCAAGCGGGTTGCGACAATGGCGATTGTGTCTACTAAGGTGACGGTTCCGGGTTCGAATCCCGTCGAGGGCATTATTTGTGTATTTATTTATCACTAATATTTGTTTCTTGGTCATGGCTCTCCATGTATGTAAGTATCTATATACAATACAATACAAAACTTATTGCACACCTCACACGTAATAAAAAATAAAAGTACACAAAACAAAAGAAATACAAAAAACAGAGGTCACAAAAGGCGGCCTTATCGCTAAAAAGCGATCTCTTCCAGGCAACCTTTGGATAGAGGAGACACGATTACAAAATTTAGGTGTTAGTAGGTGGTGCAGAAAAAGGAAAATATTTAAAATGAATACCAACAACACACACAAAAATATACGTATCTATCTTTTCTATTACATATCGTCGCCTAGTTAAGTACCCACATCACAAGCTTTAATTGAGCTTACCGTGGGACTAGGTCGATTTGTGTAAGATGTCCCAAGATATTTATTTATTTATCTTAGTGAAAACTAGTTTTCGTAGTCACATTATATTGATTTCTGGTATTATCAGCTTATACCAGGCTTAATGTGTTTTCTTTAAAACGGTTACCAATACAATAACACATTGAAGGTTAGATCAACAAAATGACTAGGTACGTAGTTTTAATTGTTTCTTCTGTTTATCTAATAATTTAAACATTGAATGTTATTGGGTAAGCTTTTGTAATAACAATAACTTAGTAAAACAGTTGAGCAATCTAGCTCAACTGTGATTGTTGAGCGTCTGCTAAGCAAAACAATTCTAGATCATTCTGAAATTAGTTGCAGAAAATCGTCTATGAAATAAACAACTAAGGTGGAAATACTAGTGCGCGACATGTCAACAGAGAATATTTATTTGAATCACGATATTTTGCTCATATATGTTTTGGGAGGAGTTTGTTAGTTTTGTTAAATAGTATTTATTTTATAGGGTGACAATATCAAAATATCTCAAAATTGCAAATTTTCTTAGTCAACTCCATTGTATGAGTACCTAAGCGTCAGGTGCTTTTGCTGGCAGTCCCAATAGATGGCTTTTCAGTACAAGTTTCAATGTCACATATTGGGAAATTAGAAATACATATTAACACTCAGTCCTAATAAACGTCAGCCTATCTTAAAATTATGTAAATAATTTAGATATAAGCTAATTATTTCAAAGTTGTGATATGAAGCATTAAAGGTTACATTAACCATCGTTTAAATGCCCTAATAGTTGATTTTATCTTATCTATGTCAACTCAAACTATAATGACGAGTATTGGTACAGTGTCGGGTACTAGTACTTCCACCTTATCTTAACGTAATACAATAAGGGCGGCAAAGA
Organism: Thaumatotibia leucotreta; assembly: GCA_025490895.1. Classification (NCBI taxonomy): domain Eukaryota; kingdom Metazoa; phylum Arthropoda; class Insecta; order Lepidoptera; family Tortricidae; genus Thaumatotibia; species Thaumatotibia leucotreta. Next base: position 11,602 of record JALPQI010013245.1, read on the forward strand.
GTACGATTTTGTACCATTTGCGTAGAAACTTTAGGTTCATGAAGCCCAGCGCACGAACATTATTTGCTGTAATCGCGAAACGTCTGGCCCCTATACCACAAAACTTTACAAGCGTACAATTCTACAAAATTGTCACCTTTCCCATACAGAAAGTTGACAATTTTGTAGAATTGTACGCTTGTAAAGTTTTGTGGTATAGGGCACTGGTTGACATAACTAAAGACCGAAGAGCTGGCGAATTACTCGTACAACGCATCAGTGTTGCGATACAGCGAGGAAATGGCACCAGCATCCTCGGTACAATGCCACAACTGCCACAAGGGCCTAAACTTTAATGACTTAATTGCACAGTTTTGAAAATAAAGTATCCGAGTAAACTATATTACTTCAATGTACCTCTATGTTACTTACTATTCGTTATAAATAATGTTTTAAAATATTGTGGATCTTATTTAATTCAAGATATTAAACTAAACATTTTAATAGAAATAAAAAAAATCACCCTTAACTTGGCAGTATATCTTAAAAGATACGTACTTTTTAACCAAATTTTTGTTTTTTTTTAAAGACAGAATTTTTTGCTCTACGCAGCGGCGAGGAGGCTAGAACGCATGACTTTTTAAAATTCTGATGAAAGTATAGTACAGGCACATCCTTAAAATATCACCAAAGATGACCACGGGGAAAATCAAAAACGTATTATGCATTAAATTGACCTTGGAAGACTCGGCAAGGCGCAACCTCTGGAGTTTTACTGACTTGTCAGTCGTCAGCTTCTTTCAACCCACTGCTGTAAGGTACCTACGTCCAGAGGTCCAGAGGTGTACGCCTCTCCTATTGACTAGATGCGTATCCACACATTAGGAGGTAAATGCTTATAATCGCCACGCTGAGCGTTAGTGATGGCAGTAATCAGTCCGTTATATATGATGATGCTGCTGCTCATCATCAATCTCTATCTAAAGGAGTATTCATTGACACTTTAATCCCTTAGTCGACTCTTACGACACCCACGAGGTTAAGGGTGGTGACAACTGTATTCTTACCGTCGTCACCACACAGCTGGCTGACTTACCCACTTCATCGTAATTATCATCATACATAGGTACAGGGTGTTCGTGTTGATTTTAACACGTTACTTGAGACGTTACAAAAAGTTGCCTGGTATATCAGCTTTTTTTTAATTCGAATATATTTTTTTTTACGTTTTAATGCATAATAAATGAAATAGTAAGTGTGAGAGAACCTTAAAAATAACATAAACTTTAATCTCATGTGACCTACGCAACATGACAAAATAAGTACCTAGAATTTGAATGTAATAATGATTGCAATATACTAGTTCAGTCATTAAACTTATTTTTTTAATAACTCAATAACAGTAAGAGTTAAGACACTAGTTTCTTAGATAAATTAATTATATTTGACCTAAATAAGCTTCCCATAAATTAAAAGCAAATGAAGAAAAACACCCTGTATACCGTTTGGAAGAGACATGAATACAGCATCTCCCGGCAATCTTTATAAGCTCCTCTGCCCATCTTGTAGGTATCTTAAGACTTGTTTTATTGAGATATTGTATACAATCCAAGCATTCGTCTGTACGGCTAAATAGTTCATCTACTCTTCCTTTACAACAAACGATAAAGAGCTGTTTATTCTCTAAATAGTTCACAAAGAAGCAATTAAAAGTTTAACCCCTTCAGTGAAGCACCGATCGCGTCGGCGACAACACCTGCTTGAGGATTAATCACTTTAGCAACTAGTTAGCTACACTCTGTATAACTCGTAGCTAAAATGTACCTATATACATTTGTCAATAGATATAGCTTTACCTTACACACATTAACATGTTTCTAAAAGATGTTATGTCAACAGGAATAATCATGAAAAGTGGGAAAATGTATGTATTTCGAATTTATTATCATTTAAAGGTATTTATCATTGTGTGGTGACGGCGGTAAGAATACATTTGTCACCACCCCAACTCCTCCTGCGGGTGTCGTAAGAGTCGACTAAGGGATTGAAGTGTCACTGACCATTCTTTGATTTGATTGATGACGGGCAGCAGCGTCATCATAGTGGGCACATGACTGCGATCGCCAATCCGCTTACCCAGCGTGGCGATTATGGGCATTTACCTCCTAATGCGTCTATACGCATAGTTAATAGGAGAGGCCTACGTCCAGCAGTGGACTATTATAGGCTGATGATGTGATGTGATGAAAGGTATCTTTCAACACTTGATTCTAAATACATTTTGACAAAACAAACTAAAGCAAGTATGAAAATGAAACTTATTGTAAGGTTTTCTGTAAAACACGGCCGTGACTATAATTGCAATTCACTATGCTGTAAACAAACATCTAGGTACATATCAACTTCATTGTCAATCTTACCTTAACCGTAGACCAATTAGCATAACCACAAACATTATTCAATTTCAAATCTATTTCTAAAAGTTGCTCGAACAGCATATTTAAAAAAAAACGCGCAAATTCAAAAATGAATACAGACGTGAAGAGTTGGCTTTCCATAGAAAATTGAAATTTGCTGCCCTTTTCAGCAAAAGTCTATTTTGACCAGAGTTATACGTAGGTATATTCATATGGTTATTGATTTAATTTTTAGACATAAGTACCTTAACAGTAGAGCAAGTAGCATAATTATCTTAATTATTATTTAAACATACCTTAACAACAGTAAAGCAATCAGCACTAGGTTCCACAAACATTATTATTATTAGTTATAAATAACCGGTTTCTTTTTAAAAGATTTCAAATACATATATAAAAAATGTTAATGAATGTACGCTAATAAATTATAAACAAACGTACCTAACCTATGTTTATATTTACGTGTATTCATTTGTTTATGAACTTAATTATAAACTTACCTGAACAGCAGACCAATCAGCATAACCACAAACATTATTAAAAAAACCGCTATCTTTTTAAAAGTTGTCAAAACACAAATTAAAAAAAAAGTTCCCGCGTGTTTATCGCGTTGGTTCGCGGCGTGGTGGCGCGCCGCGCGGGGCAACTTCGGGCAGACTTGCGGCGCGCGGCTGGCCGGACGTACCGCGCAGGCGTCGACTTCGCAAAAATTCCGTGCGGTAAACCAGAAACAGGTGTCTTTGGTTTTGAAGGTTTAGGGCCGATTTTTAGCTTGTTGTTGATCGCTATCATAAATAAATATCTTGGAACATCTTACACAAATCAACCTAGTCCCACGGTGAGCTCAATTAAGGCTTTTGATGTGGGTACTAAGCGACGATATATATAATTAATACTTAAATACATAGACAGCCATGACCAAGGAACAAATATTTGTGATAAATAAATACACAAATATTGCCATCGCCGGGATTCGAACCCGGAACCTCCAGCTTCGTAGGAAGGGGCACTACCAGATGGAGGCTGACAAATATGACTAGAGATTTGAGTTAAATTACAAGGTGGACATTTTAGAGAGAACAATCCAATAAAAAAATTGCGGTAGGTATATTTTAAGTTTTCCTAATCAGAATGACGAACTGTTTCATTAAAACTACGAGAAAAAACGGAAAACAAAAATTGAGACTTTTTTTCTACTAATAGGATCGAAAGAGCTTTGTCGACGTGACTAATTTGTATCATCATCATCAGCCTATGATAGTCCACTGCTGGACGTAGGCCTAATTAAAATTCATTATGCGTAGAGGATTTTATTAGGAGGTAAATGCCCATAATCGCCACGTCGGGCAAGCGGATTGGCGATCGCAGTAATGTGTCCACTATGATGACGCTGCTGCCCATCATCAATCTTGTAGAATGGTCAGTGACACTTCAATCCCTTAGTCGACTCTTACGACACCGGCAGGAGGAGTTGGGGTGGTGACAAATATATTCTTACTACCGTCACCACACGGCCGACTAATACGTACACTTAATAATATGTATACCCTCACCAAATTGCAAATTTCTAGTACTAATGGCTGCTGGCTGAGCTACGCTGATACAGACGGACACATGGACATAGCGAAACTATAAGAGGTTTTCTTACTAAAGAACCCTAAAAATAGTCCTAAATTATGTATTGACTATGGTAATGAGGTACTCTGCACTTAGTTTCGTAACTTTAGGTGTCTACATTTGTACTGGTGTCGGTAGATATCAATACAGAAAATGTAGAGTCGAACCTAGGTTCTTACGACATAGTTTTTCCGAACGTATGTACCCACGAAATATCATTTGTTATCACTTATCAGGTACTTTTATTTAGATTATCTGTAGTTAACACCACAAAGCGAAACCTAAAATTTCCGTTACCGCTTAGTTTTCCGTTACCATGAATATAATTGTGTCACAGACACTTCATTCATTCAAATTGGTTTAGTCATTCAGGCTAGACGGTAATTTCATTCAACTCAGAACTTCCTCTTGGATAAGTCCGGTACCTATTATTACGAATCGTAGATAGATAGGTAGTTAACTTTATTTATTTGTTCTATAAAGTAGGATATTTCATTCATAGGATGTAAAAAAAAAACAAATAATTATGATTCAGTTTTTTTTAATTTTAGTTTTATAAATAAATCAAATAAATAAATAAATATCTTGGGACATCTTACACAAATCGACCTAGTCCCACGGTAAGCTCAATTAAGACTTGTGATGTGGGAACGAGGCGACGATATATATAATAGATAGATACATATACTCGTACTCGTAGATACTTAAATACATAGACAGCCATGACCAAGGACCAAACATTTGTGATAAATAAATACACAAAGAATGCCCTCGCCGGGATTCGAACCCGGAACCTCCAGCTTCGTAGGCAGGGTCACTACCAACTAGGCTACGGAGGCTGATAGTTTTATTGTTTTAAGTTTGATCTATTTAGCTTTAAACTAACTGATTTGTAAATAGCTTGATAGATTCATAAATAAAGTTACCAACTTAATAAACATCAATAATTCAATTAATTCTTATTAAAATATGTAACGAATTGGGTTACCTAATCAAATAATTTAAGTCGATGTTTGCTCGACCTTTTTTACTCATCAAGATGAACAATTTTTCTTTCAAAGTTTACATAAAGATAATTATATTGTACCGATATACCAGAATCTAATCAACGGCCAGGGTACTCATAAATATCTGATCATTAAAGTGGATGTTTGTAACCGTGTACAATAATACCTACTTCACATGAATTAGGTGTTCAAGTACATGCATGAAATGCTATTTAAAATGTCGGTACATACTTGAACTGGAGTAGGTACTAAAATCTTACAATCTGCTAAATATGGTAAGCAAGCACGAAAGTGCCCATTTCTCCGTCGATATTTGTAACGAGAGTATTATTGTGCCGCGTCGTGCCTGATGCGAATTCATAACGCTATCGGGGTCCTGCGTTATGAAACTTCTAGTTACATTGTGGTGGGTGGTTCGTGTGTGTTACGTAGGTACTTAGACCAAAATAGTACTTTTCTCAAACAAGCAAAGAAATATTGTCTTTACGTTCCTTAGAATAGACTCGGAAGTATCGCTTTTGGGATGGAAATGGAATTTCATAACATTTTTCAGGCCTAGGTCAGCAAAGTAACTTTTTTTTTAATTTCGACAACATTGTCATTATTATTTTTTGTATTTCTTTGTATGTTTGAGGAAAGCACTATACATGCCACGGCGTGAAAACGGATTCCCGACCTCGTTACCTATCCGTATATACCAACTTGTCCGGAAATCCTCATTTTCCCGGCCTCTGATGTAATGTACTATTAATATAGAGGACGGGAAACGAAAAGCTCCAAGGCCAACTAGATATATCTGGCCGAAGGAACTTAAGCCGCTTGTAAATTATGGCTTTAACCTTCGTAAAACGTAAGCAACACTTGCGTAAAACGGATATTATTACAATACCTAATATACCAAGGAAATTGCTTGGCGAACGTTCAAAGGAAAAAATGTTTTAAATGCTTCTGGAATATACATATTGTGTAGAAGACATAAAGGTACTTGTAGGCTCAACATCTAAAAATAAGATAATAAAAGAACCGAAAGGGAAAGGCATTATTCTGTACCAAATGTATTTTTTTAGTGCAGATGGTTACTTTTTGACGCGCTAGTGCGAGAAGTGTCTCATTTTACGTCAGGTTCAAAACTTCGGAGGGTCATCTGTACTAAAAAACGTACGAGACACGTGCAAAAAGGAAATTCTTAACTCGTGTCGATTTCGCGAAATCATCGCCACTCGTTTCGAATTTCATGTTTTTCGCACTCGTGTCGTAATGTACTATTTCCGTCTGCCACAGAAAGCGTAACTCCGTTTAAGTTTAATTAATTATGAACTTGAGTTCACATATGTACCTTCCTAAATTTTTAGTTAAAATTATTGCTATTCCACTTGGACCTTTATCCCAACTTAAAACCTTAAACCTTGAGCTTTAAGGTTTTCAATTGGGGATATAACGAAGGTTATGTTCTAAAAGTGCGTGATTATGAAAGTATGAAAGTTTTTTTTAGGTTTGTTTACATTTTTTGTTTTCTACTGTCGAACGGTGTACGATCGAGAAGTCCACGTGACAGAGGCCCTACCGCGAACCACGAAAGTCCTCTCTCTCGCATTTGTGAATTTGAACGTAAGTGTGACAGAGAGGCAACACCTCGTTCGTAGTTCGCAGTCCTGCCTCTGTTCTTTGTGCTTGTCGATTCTCGATCCTCGAAATTCGTAAATTCAAACAAAGGCGTTATTAGAGTGAGAGAGACAAATCCTCGAAATTTACGAATTTCGTTTTTCGCTGGCCACGAAATTGGTTTAAGGCGACCGGCGGGGCGGAAAACTATACGTGCGAGATCAGTTCCGATATCAGCCTCTCGCTCTAACTTATGGATTCGCTCGCCGCCGGTCACCTTACGGCTTAGGCCAATGTCCCAGGCCATTAGGGTTGAACATGCCGTTAGCAAGAGATGCAAAGCGGAGGAACAATGGCGCCGAATGAATCCCTAAAGACGGGGCTGATTGCTGCTGGCATAGACAACCGAGTCCATAGATCCACCCATCAGGGATCGGGACCAGTTTTTTTTTAAACCTCAAAATAGCTCAATATTTAAAAATGTTTTACACTCCTTATGGAGTAGGTATTCAATATTGTATGTAATTAACAACATCGTATTTTTTGAAATACGATGTTGATTTCCATTTCCAAAGAATTTATAATATTCTGAAGAACGAAAAAGAACGAAATTCTTTAGTATGGAAAGTACCGTTCTTTTCTATGGAGGAAAAACCGGTATCTGATCCCTAGACCCCAGAAACAAATTGTGCAATTAAGCTGTGGTAGGCAGAAGATAGCGCTTTTCTTCACACTAGGCATATATTATGTCGGCGCAACATATTTGACAAATATAAATGGAATACAGGAGACGTAGGAGATAGGTAAAAAACTTAAGTAAGTCACTTGTTGTATTTAGTAGTGATTCAAATCAAATATTAAAATGCCAATACAAACAAAACAAATGAATGCCTGTATGGATAGATTACAACCACTTATTATATTATATTAATACAACAGAAGCTTTTCTTAACTTTTTCACGTAGGTACCTTTACCAAACTTAGAATATTCCATGCGTTTTTGTTCATGATAGTTAGGTATAATTTTTTTTATTATCTGCAATTACTGAATACACTATTACACAGATCATCACAGTGTTTTGGGTAAAAAAATCTTTTCGTTGTCTTATTTTGTGTCCCTAAAAAACGTGACACAGTTGTGATTTTTGTACAAAATAATGTTTTGTTTCCAATTTTTGATGTATGGATTAAAATCTAGCGTTAAATGAAATACAAGTGCACCGGATTTTTTTAATACTGAGTCGAAACAGCAGCTAAAAGCGTGACAGAGTGGTATAAAACAAGACAACGAAAAGAATCTTGACCCAGTTACACTCTGTAGGAAACTGAACAAAGGGACGTCTTTAGGATTCCTTGTCTATGGCCCCTGGACTACAAGGTAATGGGATTCGAATCCGCGGCTGATCACTCGTGAATACTCTAATTGCTTGCTTTATACTTGAGATTGAAATTTGGTTGACGTCGGGGTAAGGAAAGGTGAATTTAAATGAATTTGATTTATGGGAATATTCGACAATGATGGAATGTAACTATATCTCGTAAACTCTGCTATATTCAACACAAAAATATGATTGATCGATTAAACTCACGTATATTTATTCACTACGCCCGTAGGCATTTTCACTTTTAGAGACACCCAACTGCAGTTACCGATTTCTAAATAAATAAATAAATATCTTGGGACATATTACACAAATCGACCTAGTCCCGTGGGTAAGCTCAATTAAGGCTTGTGATGTGGGTACTAGGCGACGATATATATAATAGATAGATACTTATAGATACTTAAATACATAGACAGCCATGACCAAGGAACGAATATTTGTGATAAATAAATACACAAATGATGCCCTCACCGGGATTCGAACCCTGAACCTCCAGCTTCGTAGGCAGGGTCACTACCGACTAGGCTACGGAGGCTGACAAAACAAGTATGCAAGTCCGAAAGTGACGAGTAGAACGATAAACGGTAAACCACCTGACTAAAATTAAGGTATTTTTTTTTAAGTGTAAGACCGAGTGGCCGAGGGGTACAGGCATCCGCCGCGAAAGCTGAGTACGTGGGTTCGATCCCCACCTCGGACATAGGTGATCTTGGTCGTTTTTCTTTGGTATATGACATCTAATATTTATAATTTATATAGTATTAAGTAGTGTGACTACTGGAGAAAAATTAAAAATACAAATCAAAATATTTAGTTAATAAATAATTTGATTTGTGTTTTCGCAATATGTTCTGTAAAGACTAAAGTGAAAAAGCTCATTAAAGCAAACCAGATTCTTTGACCTTCATCCAGTATTTTTGGCGCCTAACTTGGTTACCAGAATATCAAAAAGCGCTTAAACCTTCAAGCAAGTCGTGAGAAATTCCTAACAAAGTTATCGGGAATTATGTAGCAACACAGATCACCTCATCGTAGAAAGAGCATAATATACACGCCACGTCGGTGCTTATCCAAGTTGCCAATCGCTGACGCTTAATCGTCAATCGTAAACGAAAGGCAGCTGACTGTCTTTGTCGCAGTAATATGAAAGAGTGACAGAGAGGGAAAACTACGATACGCTACTAAGCGTTAGCGATTGGCAACATGGCTAAGCATCCAGCTGATCCCAGATAACCACACAGATTCACTTTATAGGGTCGGTTGGAAAAAAAAACTAATTTAATGCAAGGTTGAATGAAAAAAAAATTTACATCGAGGTAATTTTTGTGTTACGATGTCAAATTTTATGTAACAACTTTGTGAACTGAAATAAGGTTACATTGACATGAATTCAAATTCTCTATGAGAAATCAACAATACGAACCTATATCTTTCAAACGCCCCCCTTTTACTACTGCCGAAGATTGCTGGACAGAGTATACAGGGTGTCCCAGGGAGAAGTGACCAGTTTCCTGGGACACACTCGCGAAAAAAAAAATTATCCTTTTCATACATCTTGTTGACACGGTTGCGTCTCCATAGGGCGAAAGGTCACATTTTTTTTCGCGGTTTCCTCGTTGGTCCCATAGTAAAAGTTGTTCAGTATGACTTATACAGTGTGTCCCAGGAAGCTGGTCACTTCTCCCTGGGACACCCTGTATACTACATAGTTTGTATGACAAACTTTCGTATTTTTTTTTGTTATATTGTCAGTTACCCACTCGAAAAAGCCACAAAAAGAGTCTTCCTAAACGTATCACAATGCGGCGTCTAGTGTAAGTGTATGCGTAGCAATCAACCCGTAGCACCGCTACGCCGTAGCTGCGTAGCGCGTGGTAACGTAATGTGAAGATAATTTTGTATGTAAATTGTATTTGGAAGCTCTGAAAACATTTGGAACTTTTCTTTAGCTCTTTGTTATGAGTGGTGTTAAGGTCTGAGTGGTAATAATAATAATTTGAAAAAAGATAAATTAATGGTGTATCACTAATATAATTATACAGGCTAAAAATAAGTACATTCCTGCTGCCAGTGAGGTTTTGAAAAACGGAATAAGCTCCTTAGGAGATTTTTAAGAAATAAGTTCCTATTATCACCAACATCCTTAACTTCTCAATTTCCTGTAGTACTTTTCCTTCGCTTTGGAAAGAGGCTGATATCATTCCTCTCCCTAAAAAGGCAAATCCTTCATCTTTCTCTGATTATCGCCCAATATCTATTCTTCCTTTTCTGTCCAAAGTCCTTGAGCGCCTTGTACATCATCAATTAACTTCTTTTCTCAACAGGCATGAGCTTATGAATCCTTTTCAGTCCGGTTTCCGTGTAGGTCATAGTACGGCTACCGCTCTCGTTAAAATTACTGACGATATCCGTTCAGGCATGAATAACGGGAAGGTCACCGTGTTATCGTTATTAGATTTCAGTAATGCATTCAACACGGTTGACTTTGAGGTTTTGCTTGGAATGTTGCATTCTCTTAACATATCTCCTGAGGTGATCGACTGGTTCAATAGCTATTTAAATGGTCGTCGGCAACGTATAAAGGTTGACTCTCTACGTTCTTCGTGGTGCGACACGCTTGCCGGCGTTCCGCAGGGTGTTGTGTTGTCTCCACTTCTTTTTTCTATTTTTATTAATTCAATTACTTGTAATATCTCTTCGTCTTATCACCTTTACGCCGATGACCTACAAAGGTCATTGGGCATTTTGTTCGGGCATATGACCCACTGCGTACACAGACGAAATAGGGCTAGGAATGTAGGTAAATGTAAGTGCTACTGAGTGGTATGAGTCGCATTCTTGCAAGGCATGGGAGAATTGAGGAAAAAAATAAAAACGATTGTATGAACCTAATACTACCTACTTATTATCGTGTTTTAGTGTACATGAACCGCACTTTTACACAATGACAGTCATAACCCTATTAGCGTTATTTCGGCACCCGCCACAGTTCTAGCGATCCTGGGGTCCGCTTGGCAACCTAATCTTAAGATTTAACATACTACTATTTTTTGAGGAAATGACTGCCATTTGGCCTTTCAACCCAGAGGAAAAAACTAAGCCTTATTGAGATTAGAGACCGGTTTTCTCACGATGTTTTCCTTCGCCGAAAAGCTAGTTCTGAATATCAAATAACATTTCGTACATAAGTTCCGAAAGACTCATTGGTTCGAGCTGGGGTTTGAACCCAGAATCTTCCAGATTGAAAGACCAACATCTGCTACCCACTACGACCAGTAGGTCACAACCGTTTACGCAATTATACAAACAAACTTTCTCCTAACAAAAAACGAGCAGTCGAACGTTCAATTTTCACGAAAACTAAAACTAAATCGTCTACTTGGCTCTCGGTTATCCCTACAAGAAAAGACCACTTTGACCTATCCCCAATGGAATTCAGAGATGCATTGGCACTAAGATACCACAGAACACCTATCTCCATGCCTAAATCATGTGACGGCTGCGGCAATGATGTTTTTGACGTGGACCACGCTCTCTGCTGTAAAACTGGCGGATTAATTACACGCCGTCACAACGAAATCCGGGACTTATTTTGTGAGCTATGTCAGCACGCCTGGGGGAATGTAGTCAAAGAACCCCTCATCACGGAAGGTGACTGCGGACTTCGGGGAGACCTTTGCTGCCGTGGCGTTTGGGATGCACAGAGGGAGGCGTTATTTGATATCCGTGTCGTAGACACTGACGCTCCCTCTTACATCTCACGTCCGGTAGCAGCCGTACTTAAATCCGCCGAAGAGGAAAAGAAACGAAAATATTTGAACTCTTGTGAAAAACGGCATGCGACATTTACTCCCCTTGTAACATCCGTGGATGGGATATTCGCACCTCAGATGTCCGCTTTCGTGAAACATCTCGGCGAAGCAATCGCTGATCGTTGGGACAGATCCCTCAGCGTAGTAATGGGCTGGCTTAGATCGAAAATTATAATTTCCATACTCCGTGCTACAAGCATGTGTATTCGGGGTACGCGCCACAAATTTAACTCCATCAAAAACTTCTTTGGCCTAAGCGACGGCGCAGCCCTACCCAATCTTTCCTCTACCTGACTAGAGTACCTAATATCTCCATCAGTGCTTGCGTGATAACTATTTATTTATTTATTTTTCTTAAATTACCCTTTATGTTACTATATTTTTGTTAATAAATGATTTGATTCTTCTAAGTGAAAAAATACAATGCTGAAAGTAAAAACATTAAAAAGACTATTTCGGATACAAAAAATCGAATAACTTTTTTTTTCCCGTTGATACACACGGAAAAATTACATATTTACAAAAGCGAGATTAATTTTTTTATTTTAAAGTTAGTTTGGTGTCTGTACGCTAAAAATCATAATGCGGGTCAAAAATGCCCAATGACCTTTATTCTCAGGGTGACATTTGTGAGCTGCCTTTGACTATCGAATCCTTGAATAGAGACTTGATTTGTATCTCAGACTGGAGTAAGCGTTACGGTCTTAAGGTCAACCCCACCAAGACTCAATTAATAATTATTGGTAGTCCCAAACTTATTCCCAGGATTGATTTTTCCATGTTGCCGACTGTAATGTTCGATGGGGTTCCGATTCCTTTCTCACATCAAGTAAAAAATCTTGGATTAATAATGGACAGCACCTTATCCTGGACTCCTCAGATTGGCGAGGTGAGTAGGAAATTGTTTGCTTCAATAGGTTCAATTCGCAGACTTCGTAACTTCTTACCATTTGCTACTAAAATTGCGCTGGCACAATCCCTCCTTCTACCTCTATTAGATTATGCTGACGTCAGCTATTTAAATCTCACTGAGGACCAACTGAATAAGCTTGAGCGTCTACAAAATTTGTGTATTAGGTTTATATTTGGCCTGAGAAAATATGACCACGTTTCAAACTTTCGTACCCAACTCAAATGGCTACCTATTCGTCTTCGACGAAATTCTCATGTCCTTGTTCTTCTATACAACATCCTATTTAACCCTGCTACACCTCCATACCTGAAGGAACGTTTTGCTTACCTCTCCTCCACCAGGCTTTCGAGTAAATTTCTTCTTGTTCCCCCTCCTTCGTCTTCTAAATTTTATAATGATTCTTTTACTTTCCGTGCAGTTCGGCTATGGAATGCCTTGCCGTTGGATGTTAGATGTGCAAAAACTCTGCAAAGCTTTAAAATTTTATTTAAAATTCATTATCTTTCATTACCTTAGTTTGCCTTTTTATGTATTGAATGTGTATTTTGGATAATGTATATTTAATATATATTTGTCTAATTATATAGTATGTATTTATATTCTATATTTATTTATGTTTTTTCCTAAATGTATGTGTATTTGTTTTATTTTTAGTTTACTATCTTGCTCATGCACTGCCCATTGTTAATGATTTCTGTTTCTTTTATCTCCTGCTACCCCAAGGTTGTCTGGAAGAGATCGCTTATAGCGATAAGACCGCCTGTTGCTACCTTTGTATTTAATTGTTCTGTATTTTGTTTTCTTTCTTCGTGGTGCAATAAAGCATATTTATTATTATTATTATTTCTAATTTCAGAAGTAATAGGTAAGTAGTTATAGTAGTTATAATTATGTCAGCCTCCGTAGCCTAGTTGGTAGTGACCCTGCCTACGAAGCTGGAGGTTTCGGTTAAATATTACCAGATTTATTTATTCTGAGACACTATGTTACGTGCATTTAGGTGCATGGTCTCGATTGGTAGCATAAAAACAGGAGTTATTTAAGATATTTAAGGTACTTTCCCTTCGTGACCCGTAGTTTTAGGACGCCCTGTGTACGTGCGAAAAGGAATCTTATTTTTTCTCACTCGTATCGTAATGTATTATTTTCGGAAAATTGATCAAAATGGCTGAAAAGAGGTAGCCCGAGACTCCTACGCGTCCCACTAGTAATAACGTTATCTCCGTTCATTTTCTTGACACTTCACTGATAGTATGAATTATGTATGTACTGTTTACGCTACGTCTAAAACATGTGTACAATTCAGACCGTATGTCTCAGGCATAAGGGTGACAATCGTTGATATGTTTTTGACGGCGATTTCAGGTGAGTGATGTCGGCCGCTGTCCATTTATGGCGCTATTCGTGAGATGCGCCTAGGGACCATTCGCGTTACCATGGCATCTCGATTCTAAAATGAACTTGATTCTAGAGTTGCTCTTATGGGAGATACGCCTAGACTAGACAATAAATTATGAACATGTAGGCTTAGCACAGGATCAGTGCGACAATACGTCGACGCGAGATAGACTATCCATCCCTCTTTTATTCATATAGTTGGTAAACGATGGAAAATCTATCTCGCGGCAACATACGGACATGCCAATCATGTGTTAAGCGTACAGTTCTCAAAAACTTTGTACACAAGTAAGATAGACAAATGACTGCTTAATTTTCCTATTTGATTACGATTATTTTGTGGGATTATCAATATTTATATTTCTTATTTCGCATGTAAGAAAGTCAACAATCTATGAAACCTTCAGTAATCAGTAAGATATCAATACTTTATTGCATTCATGTCTTTACAAGGATGACAGTATCTATTGTAAAGGTCTCAAACATGAACCATAGCAAGTAAAAAAGAAGAACAAGATTCTTATAACTTAATTGTAAATAAACAATCACTAATTGAGTTATATACCATTTAAAAAGTTGGTAGCAAAATAGGAAAGCGGTACCTCACGCATTTAGCGCTAATAACTGTGTACAAACTTTTTGAGTTCTGCTCTTTTACCATACGTACCCCAACGACCACCCAGATATTATCAATCCTTTGAAACTTCCTAAACACTCCTAGATGGCCTATTATGATAAGTCTTAAAACCACACTGGCATGTTGTAAATTGACCCTTTGTATCCACAACACAAGTCTTAGTTGAACATACCTGGGACTACGATTTATGTAAGAATATCTCATGACATTTATTTATTATTCAATGTTTTTGACACGTTGTCCGGATTCATTATTGCTAAAAATACCTTTTCGAAAACTTTGGTAAAACAAAATTTAATAATTAACTCTCACAAACTAGGCAAATTGGATGTGAGGGCTGTACTTTTCCGAAGTTTATTAAACAACGGAAAATTGAGAAAGATTCAAAAGAAGCGAAAAATAATGAACAAACTTAGTGTTTCTAATTAATAAGCAGAGTACCTACGGGCAGTAGGTTGTTAAAAGTGTTACAAGTTTTAATTTAAGTACTTAAGTACTTACATAAAAAATCACTCTCATGAAATGCGAAATAAAATAATATTGGTCTTGTTTTGTTATCCTTCGTAGCCTAGTTGGTCACTACCACTACCCCGCCTACGAAGCTGGAGGTTCCGGGTTTGAGCCCCGGCGAGGGCTTGCTGCTGGACGTAGGCCTTCTCTATTAACAATGCGTGTGAACGTATTAGGATGTATACTCAAAATCGCCACGCTGGGCAAGTGGGTTGGCGATCGCAGGAGTGTGTCCACTTTGAAGATGCTGGTGCCATTCATTTATTTTCTATTTTATTATATAAAAGAAGTAACTAACCGCTACATCTAACCGCTACAGCCTAAACCAATGGTACTAGAGACTCCAAATTTGGCACGTAGGTTATCTTTATGGAAGGATTTTTCAAATTCACCTCCTAAGGGGTTGAAATGGGGGAAAAGCTTTGTATATTACTATACTACGGGACTATTTTATCCGATGTTTCGCAGGAGTATTTATTCTGGGTCTATATCGAAACGCATAAAAGTATTGTTCCTAATATTATGTCGCATAAGAATTTTACGCCGAAAATTGTTTCGCCGAATTATTGCTTCGCATATTTTTCATGTGTCGAAGTTTTTGTGCCTAAAGTCGTCTGTCCGAAACATTATTCATCCTAATGCTTATTGTGTCTAAGATTCCTTTGCCGAAATTGTATTATGCATATGTTTGATGATCCTAATACTGTACATTCTAAAATTGCTGCTAAACATAACGCCTACTAAAATGAAATACGATCCGCCAACACGTCGACGGAGCCCCTAGCGGGGCTCCTATTTCCGCTCTAAGGGACAAAAGATACCTAACGAACCTATCCAGGTGGATCACATGATTTTGGAATGTTTTTCTTTTTCATGCGGGGGGCTTCGCCCCCCCCGAGCCCCCCTTGTGGGGGGCTTCGCCCCCCCGTCCCCCCTTATTTGGTCTTTCTCCTAGCAGCTGGAGCAGACCTAGTATTTGTATTGTAAAATGTCTAAGATTAATGTTTTAACCTAACTTAACCGTATCGGTTCTGCCCCTCTCGTTTTTCTGCAATCAGGTTATCTACAAATATCCAATTCCATTTGATAGACGTGACAACTTAATATTAATGTAGTTTAAGTTAGTTTAAAAGACTAATGCTGTTATTTTAGCCACTCTAATAGTAATGCGAAATATTTTTTTTGACAATCAATATTAGTAATATTACATTTTAGATCATTTAAAAATCGGCATACGAATATTCGGAAAAACATACTTTAGGACTTCAATATGTGTATGCATAATAATAATTCGGCGAAACGATTATTATACCATTCAACAATATGCCAAATGTTTCGGCCAAAACATTTTCTGCACAATGAACATTATGCGAAGAGACGGGCACCCATTTATTCTTTTAAGTAAATACGTAAAGACGTGTTACCTTTTTCTGAGAATTCAACCCCTGAAAGGGGTAAAAAGGGTAATTAAGTGAAAAAATCAACATAGGTATACGTTTATGAATAAGAGCTATTTATGAAACCTGTCACGCGCAAAGACTAAAAATTTGTGAGTTTGACCGTTTAATTGTAATATTTTGGCAAACCGTTTCCTTAAAAGCGGTTAAATGGAAGTCAGAAACAAAGCTTTTATATAAACGTATGATACGAGTAAATGTGGTTTTTACGTCACTCATCCTCACCTCTTCATTTACATACGTATGACATTCGTTTATGATTTGTTACGGGATGGTTTTACAATTAAAATAAATGTTATTCGAATGTCTTAATTGGAGTTTGTGGGGTCTTTTTAAAACGACTCTACGAGTAGAAGGCAGTTCCTATCAAGTCTTATAATAAGAACACCTTATTGTTAGAGTGCCTGTTCGGATATTTTTAAGAACCCTGGCCGGTCCGGTAGATCAGGGTCGCGTTTTATAAAGTTACAATTTACAATTTCGCTGTGTGCCTCTCTCTAGCCAATATGTGCGTGCGTTAATAAACAGCGAAATTGTAAATTGTATTTTTAAATTATAAAACGCGACCTTTATGGCGACTGTAAGAGTAACCCTACCGCGCGTTACCCTATAACGTTATTGACGAGGGTTTTTTTTATTCAACCCGCTCGTACTTACTACGTATTGGCGCGAGCGAGCCGGATGTAAAGTAACATAATAACGCCGCGGCAACTCATGGTGCGGCTACAGCGGCCCTACCGCAAATAACGAAATTCGTAAATTTCGAAGATTTGTCTCTCTCACTCTATTGGAGGATTTGTCTCTTTTCTGTCACTCAAACGAAGGTGTTATTAGAGTGAGAGAGAAAAATCCTCGAAATTTACGAATTTCGTTTTTCGCGGTAGGGCCGCTGATCTTTTTTTCTAATAGAGAACAATAGTAAGATAGCTGAACAGCGTAGAAAACACGTCTCAGTTAAATCACTATCATTAGGGCACTGTCGTCGCGCCGGCAAACCGCGCCGACCCGCACGTCGCACGAATGACACACATCGCCGACGGGTTCCCTCTATCTGGCATAATTTTTTTTGTCCGAAACGCTTAGGACATTACGAACTTGGCATAATCTATTTTGGCATAATCTTAATGAGGCAGAAACATCACTTGGCATAAATAACAATATTTCGAACATTATTTTGCCTGAAACTACCTTGGCATATTATTATTTACGCCGAGTGCTATAAGACAGAAATTCGATTTTCTTTTTTTTTTGGCATATAGCCACATGTTCGAAACTTACCTTGCATTTTTCGTCAAGCAGAATTTGTTGTGAGGGTGAAAATTTTTGCAGTGAGCGAGCGAAGCGAGCGAACAAAACCTTCCGGGGTAGATCCGACTCGGATAGGTTAGGTTAGAAGACTAAGGCGGGAGCTTTGCTCCCCTAACCGAGCTAACCTAACTAGGGCTGCCAACTGTCCCGCTATACGCGGGACGTCCCGTTTCTGGGGCCCTAAAGTATGGGTCCCGCAAAGGGTTCACGCGGGACGCCAGTTGTCCCGCTTTTCAAGGGATACTAAACTGAAAATACTAAAATAATAATATGAATATGTAAATGAATTAAAGCATTAAAGATTGCGACATGTTAATTTGAATGTACCGCGACGACGGCGACTATAGCCTGCAAACACCGTGTACTGAACGTGTGTAACTGTGCAACTACATTTAACCGATATGAAATTAAGCATTATTTTTTAATGTTAACGTCATTGCCGTCCCGCATTTTACAGCCAAGTCCCGCGATTAATTCGCGAATATCCCGCATATTTGCGATCTTTGGTTGGCAACCCTAAACCTAACCGAGGTTCGAGGTTATTTTTTTTTTAGCAACCTAGAAAGTACTCGGCTCCGTAACACAGTTAGGTAAGTAACGTACAGAAAATATACTACTATCTCGATTATATTGAGAGGTTGTAATTATGGCTGACGGCCTCCGTAGCCTAGTTGGTAGTGACCCTGCCTACGAAGCTGGAGGTTCCGGGTTCGAATCCCGGCGAGGGCATTCTTTGTGTATTTATTTATCACAAATGTTTGTTCCTTGGTCATGGCTGTCTATGTATATAAGTATCTATATGTATCTATCTATTATATATATCGTCGCCTGGTACCCACATCACAAGCCTTAATTGAGCTTACCGTGGGACTAGGTCGATTTGTGTAAGATGTCCCGAGATATTTATTTATTTATTATTATTTATTTATTCCTTCTCTGTTATGGTAAAACAGACTATGCTGATACTTTTTATGCACATCCAAAATTCCAGATTATGCCTCATCATAAATAGGAGCATCGAAATTATGCTCGAATAATATTCGAACAACTCGAAATCTGCCACAACGAAATATGCTAAAGTTGAATATGCCACAACAGTTTCTGCACAAAGCCCATTATGATTACTTAGTTTATGCCATATAAAATTATTCCTAAAAGAATTATGCCACAACAGGGTGAACCATCGCCGACAATTATACGTGGTATATCGAAAAGTCGAACCGTCGGAGGTAATTTTCGACATTTTGTACTTGTACACATGGTACCTATCGTTAAAATAGTGTGAGAAAATCGTGTAAGTTAAACCAGTCAATAACTACTATCAAATCATCAAAATATGTGAGTAAGTTTAGTGAAACGTCCCACTTTGTCGTTTGCCATAAAGCCGCTTTGTCAGTTTATTCATATGAAGATACAAGGAAATCTCGTCTTTATGGTAAGCGACAAAGTGGGACGTTTTACTAAAAACTAACACATATGTGGTTCAAAATTAAGACACGCTGGTGTAATTTCCGAATCATGCACATTTCGTCACTGAGAACGTGCGGATGCCGCCTGCTCGCTTTATCGCCACGCTGGCATCCGAGAGCGGATGCGGTTTTGCCGGGGAGATTGCCGAGCGATGTAGCCTTTGAACTTTAAAATGAAGTGGGTAAGGGGTGTTTGTTTGTGTGCAGGTTTAAATTGGCACACCTGTGTTGCATATCACTTTGTACTCTCTTCCGCAATTTACACGCAACGTTTTGTAACGAACGGGCTTTTATTAAAGTGTGAGGTTTATATTTTGCGTGTTATTTGCGTTAAATTTCGGTACATAATGAAAATGTGTCAAACTGACAAAACTATTATTTCGGATGTCTTCGACTTCATGTTGGAACTCATGTCTATTTATAGGTAAATTTCATTTTATTATACTGTATTTTTATCGAAATAAAACGCTACCAAACTCAAATATCATGATATTCAAGATTGGCTGTTGCTAGTTCCGAAGCAAACGTGCACATTTCGTCACCTAGAACGTGCGGATGCCACGCTCGCATTATCGCCGCGCCGGCATCTAAGAGCGGATGCGGTCGGCCGCCAAATAACCTCCGCTGACACGCTGTCGACAACCTTACACAGACGGTTGTCGACTTTGAACTTTAAAGTAAAGAGGGTAAGGGCTGTTTGTCTGCAGGTTTAAATTGGCACATCTGTGGTGCACGTCACTTTGTTCTCTCTTCCGCAATTACCGTTATGTAAAAGAGTGAGCTTTTTTCGAAACACTTTGCATATGAGATTTTCGTTTAGCACCCCTTGGCTTTATTATAATGTGAAGGGTATACAATATCGAATTAAACAATAAAGAGGCACAACCATAATTGAAAACGAGGCTAATGGCTTTTTAGATTTAATTAAATTTAAAAGTTTGAGTCTCTCGCTCGCATAATTATAATCAATCAGTGCTCGATAATAAAGAAAAGAGTGAGTAACCAAGTTTCCAATCGCTAACGCTCATCAGCGTTTTTCTTTGTCATTCTTTCTTACTAGCGCGACAAAGACGGACATCTCGGCTACGCATTCTGTAATCTAATCCACAAGTCTTTCCCACAAATTTCATACAAATTTGACAGCTTTTTTTATAGAAATTACTAATATTTTGTACTAGTTTACAAAGGTAAACTCTCACACAAACTTCCTGTCAGATTTACGGAACTGTGATCTTGCTCAGCATTACTCACGTGGTTTGATTTCTGCGATAGTCTTTATTTCTATGTAAAATAAGAGTGATGACATGTAACAAAAGCTAGGTACATGAAGCATATCAGTAGTTAGGTGCAGTTGACCGACTCTTATCTTACTGTTAGATTATGTAAGCGTGTGAGTGCACATGCAGTTGTATGCATAACCTGTTTTGTAATGCAGGAATAAATCAGTGTTAAACTGGCTCGCTTGTTTGATGGTCGTGTACCCTCCCGTAGCACCCTTGGACACATACTTAACACTTACTTACGACCTTTTGTTTTGCATCGTTAACAATAGAAAAGGGCTAGACTGCTGATTGTCTAGTAAGTGTTAACGCAAAACAAAAGTTCTCAAGTAAGATAACAGTCGGTCAAATAATATTTCCCGAACTATATACTCCACCAGTATGCCAATTTTTATCAATATCAAAGAATTTAAATCTCAAATGTACAAACTTTTCGTGAAATGCGGTAACTCGCATAAGAATTTTTTAATAAATTTCGGGAATTTCGATAATATTCTGGAACTTGTAGAGCTGCATAAGTGCATGGATAAAACTTGAATATTAATTTATGGAATCCATCCTTGATAACTGGAAAGTTGGAGCGAATTGTTCATTACAATGTTCCAAACTCCAAATCTCCCGTGCAACGCTACATTTCAATCAAACTCCAGCAAAATAGATCATGCAGCTTCGGTCGGCTGACAATAGAAAACTGGGGCGATCGCTTTGCATTGCAATGCAACAAACTTAGTTTAGAACAAGCTGTGGCCATCGAAGGGCGTAAAACTAAAGGGCGGGCATATATGAGGGTGTATACACGGAATTCACATGACTAAAGTTACCTTGACAAACTTTTGAGTAGTAGTTGTTTGAAAGTTCACATTTTTGTTGCAAATCACATCGGTGTTGGTGAACTTGTTATTTTTTTTTTGGTGTATAATATCAAATATTTATATATTTCTTTTCAATTTCTAACCATGAGATAGAATATAGATATTTTTTAAAGTGGAAATAGAGGCTTTTGCGTGGGAAACTTGTTTGTTCTTTCTAACTGAAAATCATACTAAAAACGTGACGTAGTGGAAGGGATTTTGGGAGATAAATGTTTAATGGTAGAATTGAAATTGAAACATTGAGGTGAACCCAAGAAATCCAGGTGTACGAAAAAAAGGATTAGGATATTATTAATACAAATTTTCGAGTTTTGATATTGGGATAGGTACTTATAAGTAAATGTACATAAATGTACAGGCCATACATATATAGGTTCAGGTGAACAGATGATAGAGTACAGATGTTATCAAAAATTCTTCTTAGAAATACTAACAGCCATATTAAATTTCAAATGTTTTTCCTCTTCTGGATACCTAAAGGTTATTTTCAAAGATATTGTAGTAGGTACGCAATTAAGGCTTAATGAATACAGTATCACGATCTTGTCATTGTGTTACGAAAATTAATTATATAAACTATATGGGAAACGCATAACACAAAAGGGACGTTAAGTTTAGTTTCTTTTAACTACGTAACATTTTTGTATTTGTTTGCACAAATGCACATTT
The DNA here is from genome assembly GCA_025490895.1 of Thaumatotibia leucotreta. Lineage (NCBI taxonomy): Eukaryota > Metazoa > Arthropoda > Insecta > Lepidoptera > Tortricidae > Thaumatotibia > Thaumatotibia leucotreta. Next base: position 33,934 of record JALPQI010013245.1, read on the forward strand.
GCACATTTTTTTGGATGCTACGTAACAGGCTAACAAATTTAAAAATAAGACAAAAATCCAGCGTTTTCCATGAAAATACTACTCACAAAAAAGATATCGCTTCGCAACAAAACTTTCAGAAACTAGAAGAAATGCTCCAATTGACATCAAATAGGGTGTGTCTTAGCAACTGTGACGTTAAGTTTTGATTATTTTAACTACACAACATTAAAAAATAAGCAACCAAAATAAAAAATAATATGAAAATTCAGCGTTTTCCATGAAAATACTAGTCACAAAAACGATATTGCTTCGCAACAAAACTTTCAGAATCTAGAAGATATGCTCGAATTGGACATCAAGTAGTGTATGTCTTAGGTTGCTAAGACGGTTGTGACTTTAAATTTTGATTATTTTAACTACGTAACATTAAAAAATAAGCAACCAAATTAAAAAAATACTTAATACAAAAATTCAGCGATTTCCATGAAAATACTAGTCACAAAAACGATATCGCTTCGCAACAAAACTTTCAGAAACTAGAAGAAATGCTCCAATTGGACGTAACATTAAAAAATAAGCAACAAAATTAAAAAAAATTAAACAAAAATTTTGCGAGGAAGCCGGTTTTTTTCTTTATTCTGCCAAGTTTAGGGTAATCATCATCATCATCATATCAGCCGAAAGACGTCCACTGCTGAACATAGGCCTCCCCCAAAGATTGCCACAATGACCGGTCCTGCGCCACCCGCATCCAGCGGACTCCTGCGACCTTCACCAGGTCATCGGTCCACCTTGTGGGGGGCCTACCTACGCAGTTTAGGGTAATAGGCAAACTAAAAGCTCAAAACGGGATATTTACCATGTAAATTGTAATTATTGAGCACCCGATAAATATCCCGTTTTAAGTCATACTAATAATATAAATCGCCATGTTAGCTTAAAAACTTTTCAATTAAAAAATAAACCAAAAATCTAGCGTTTTCCATGGAAATAACTACTACTCACAAAAAAGATATCGCTTCGCAACAAAACTTTCAGAAACTAGAAGAAATGCTCCAATTGGACATCGAGTAGCAAGTCTTGGCAACTGTGACGTTAAGTTTTGATTATTTTAACTACGTAACATTAAAAAATAAGCAACCAAATTAAAAAATAATACAAAAATTCAGCGTTTTCCATGAAAATACTACTCACAAAAAAGATATCGCTTCGCGACAAAACTTTCAGAAACTAGAAGAAATGCTCCAATTGGACATCGAATAGCGAGTCTTAGCAACTGTGGTTGGTCGGGCCGCGCAGGCGCGCCGTCACTCCGCGCTCCGCCGCGATCGCTCGTACACCGACGCGCCGACGGCCAAACTTATACGACATTCGCGAACTCGTTTCCCATCGGAGTTTATTTCGTTGCTATTTGTTTGATTTGAGTGATTGGTGAGTAAGTGAGAAGTTTTTGCGATGTTAAAAATGTTGCGAAATTGAGTTAAGGGGAGATCGCAAAAAAATTGTACATGGTTAAGGCCTTGATGAATACAAAAATTACGATAGCGTCAATTGTGTTACGAAAGTAAATCATACTGATTATAGTGTGTACTCTGTCCGATAACCTTTGGAAGTAGAAAAAGGTGTCATATATATTTAAAAAATGTAGGCACGTATTGTTGATTGTTCATAGCAAATTTGAATTTGTCGCCGATTTTCAGTCAAAAGTTGTTACATAAATTTTAATTTAGTAAAACAAAAATTATGACGTTATATTTTGCTTTAATTAAAGGCCGTTTACTATGTACATTATTATGCCATCGACCCGGGTACGTTAATAATATTTCTTGAAATCCACTGAGTTACAAGTAAGGATTTGTAAGTTGGTGAATAAATATTTGGACGGATTTTAATTTTTTTTTGTAATTTTTAAAAATTTTCCTAATTTGGATTTTTTTATTTTTTTCTACTCAGAATCGCGAGCTCTTTCGACCCTTATTAGCAGAAAAAAGTGTCCCGAAAATTCCATACATTTTTTGTCTTCCACTGAGTTACTGTCGAAGAAAGTGTATGAAAAATAGTAACTCAATGGGTTTTTTATTTCTTTATACATAAACACTTGTATTTCTATCAGAATCGATAGAGCTCGTGATTATGACTAGAAAAAATGTTAAAAAAGTCAAAATTACGAAAGATTAAAAAAAGGATAACAAAATAAATATCCGCCCATTTTCGTACCTATTGGATAAAAGTTTTCAACATTAAATTGTTTTTCTTGTCGTCAAACGTCGTCAAACAAAACGTCATAGGTATCCGTTTTTTGGTGCAAGAAAAACATTTTAATGTTGCAACTTTAACCCGGATACGACTTACCAATTTTCACTCAAATCTTTAAACATCAAATCGAATCGCAAAATAAAATCCGCCAAGACAAATAAGTGTCAAGAAACCTAGCTTCAAATCCTTTTCAATCCTTCCAATTTAGTGATTTCAACTAGAGACTTGAAGTGTTCCCCCCCTTAAGACGCTTAATATGCACATATAGCCTAGAAGATTCTGGAAGTGTTTTTTTTATTGGTTCGGATTATAAAGGCTGGTGCAGGATGTGGGATTTTTTTGATCGGTTCGGGTTATAAAGGGTAGTGCAGAATGTGATCCGCGATGCCCGCGCCGGTCGCGCGATGAGGCCAGCCCTTGCCCTGGCGCGGCTGCTAGCGCTGGTATTCCCGCTCGTGCGAGCTCAGTGAGTATACAGCTTTATAATATATATTCTTAAAATTAAAAAAAAATATGCTGAGGCCCTACCGCGAACCACGAAGTATGGCCTCCCTGTTACACTTACGTACGAATTCACGAGTGCGAGAAAGAGAACACTTCGTTCGTGGTTAGCAGTATGGCCTCTTATATTTGAAATTATCGTGGCCCGTGTGCCTACCATGGCACAACTCAAAGCCATTAGGTAAGGTAAGGTGGGGTAAGAGGAAACGGTCTTTTTGATGGGGTAAGACAAGCTACCTGTAAACGCTGTGTCAGAAGGACTACTTTTTTTCTTACCCCACCTTACCTTATATTATTATTATATTCTATTATCCACCTTAGTCTAGGGTGCTTAGACAAGTTGCCAATCACTAACGCTTAATCGTCAATCGTAAGCGAAAGGCAGCTAACTGTCTTTGTCGTACTAATATGAAAGAGTGACATAGAGGGAAAACTACGTTACGCTAGTAAGCGTTAGCGATTAGCAACTTGACTAAGCATCTTGATGACGTCACTTACTACAACCGAATTTTAACTTTGACACTATATCTATAAAGTCAACATGTTATGTAATATATATGTCGTAGGATAATTTGATACTTCGAATCTTCGCGAAAATCCTAGAGGTTTTGCAAACTAACCTAATCTAACCTAACCTATTATCCGCGTTTTCGCAAAACCCCTAGAATTTTCGCGAAGACTCGAAGTATCAAATCATCCTACGATATATATATGACATAGGGCCTCACGAGGATATTACTTAATATCGAGACAGGTGAAAATAAAATGAACGCTTATAAAATAATAATCGCCAAAGCAATGAGGGAAACCGCATTATTTTCATTACCAACGAAGTTCCTTAGATAAAGCAGGTATGCCGGGTTGAATAATTCGGCGGCAAAGACATTCCGCGAGCGGCGTCTCAACTATGCCGCGTTTTACACTTTACCAACTTATACGGTTAAACTTATCAACTAGTTGTGAATGAAAATAGTTACTTTACGAACATGTTCTTTAGAAAACAAAACACTTTTTTACGAGTACATAATATCTAAGCGCTAATCAGAAGGGTGTTTCATATTTCAATTTTTTTGTCTTATGTTTGACTTCGCTTCTCTTCTTGGTTCTGGGTAGTTCTATGCGATTATTCCGTCGCACCAATAAAGTCATTACCATTCTCAAATGATTGACGAACTGCGTATAAATAGTGGAGTCATTTTCGGTTATCTTGTAGCAGACGCATGTTTGCCTGCTATTCTGGCATAATGGTCTCGTTTGCTTTTATAAAACGGGAAATAAAGTGGTGATGGTAATGAACAACAAAAACCTTTACAGAGCCCATATATCAAAAATCAGGGAAATTCGTAAATATTTAGGGGTTGCCCTCTGCGGCAACTTTTGTCTGAAGAAATTAGGTAATATGGGTACAATAGAGGGTGGACACAAACTTTAATTTTGGTGCAGGAAGTAGTGGAATAGTAAATAGGATGCGTAGTTTTTGTATTGAATTAAGCTTCAAAAATTTGTAGTAGACGTATCTATAATTTGGTTATTTGACAAGGTTCATCATAGTAAGTATTTTGGAGCATGACTCCCTCCATAGAAATAAGTTTTATCGGTTCATGCCTTGGCCTTATTATACCTTTAAGTATAAGCTAAGGAATCAGTGTATTCAGCCAAAAGCTATTCAAACCTATAATATAATTAACAGTGGTCGGTTTTTTGGGTTCCCGCTAGCGGGATTTCACGTATAAAAAAAATTACGGGTGTGACTATAAAATTTTATTTAAGTAACAAAAAAAATCTTGCAGCATATTTCTGAGACTAAAAGAAGCAAACAATGTTTAAACGAGTTTTGGTTAAATCTGCAAATTATTTTTTTTTTATGTTTTTTTTGATGTTTTGAATGCCTTAATACACGAAAAAAGGATTTTATTAATCAAACTATCGCAAAAAATGGACTTTAATGACATTTTTTACATTTGCTAGGTAATCAAAGATATTTTTGTTCATTTGATGTCTGTCAATTAAGTGTGATAAGACTAAGACAACATGGTGACCTAATCGTTTCCTAAGATGCGTTTATCATAGTGTAACGGTCTAAAACGGTTTAAAGAAAAAATCAAATTTTCTCTTAAAATAGACTGAATCCAGAAAACTTCATACGACATTTTTAACTTCAAATTTGGTCAGAAATCCGCTGTTGAATTTTTTCCCTTTCTTCATGGGCACATTGTACACACAAGAGCATACTTTATGAAACAGAAATATGTCAATATAATTAAAGTTTATTTTTCAAGTTACTATAGGAGACCCGCCGGGAGAATCCAAAAAACCGATCACTGATAATTAAGTAATTTATTTGCCCTCGACAGTGGATACCCACTTTTGCAGCCAACAGTACCTATGTACCACCGGTACACTTGTGAAAGTCACCAATCTAAAAAAACTCTAAAAAGTAAATTGTTCCTGAAACCTATTAAATTGGCAATTTGCTGTCAGATCCCTCTCTTTAGCGACCACCTGGGTTAATTTAATATCGGATTGAGGAATCTCCATGCTAAATGGTAATTTTGCCCGCTGCCCACTAAGAGCTGGGGGTTGATTCCATCGCTGCCTTAAAATTGCTATAATTATGGAAATACGTAAAGGTAAAATCTATTGCGGCGTTGATATTTATAATCACCTGACCTCAGTTTTCACCTACATTCAATAAGTAATAAATAGATTATTATAAATAGAATAGTATTTAATAAACAATTTGTTCCGCCAATAACGCTTCAAACCACCGTGTTTTTCTTTGTTGAGGGATGACAATTTTTCGATTCTTTAAAAAAATATATTATTATTTGTTGTTGCTGTTAGTAATTATCTCTGGATTGCTCCCCACGATGAAAGTATTTCCAGCAAATTTCATTTAAGGTAAGGTGAAACGGTTTTTTTAATGGGGTAAGACAAAAAGCTACCTGTGTATGCTGTGCCAGAAGGACGACTTTTTGTCTTACCCCATTAAAAAAACCGTTCCATCTTACCCCATCTTACCCTACCATGAGTTTTCACAAAAACGAATTTTCATAAGAAAAGCGATTATATCAAAAACTAGAAGCAGTTCATATTATTCCATATCAGGACGGAATTGGCTTTTGCAAATTTTATTACTATCAAAGCATCCTTATTTCAAGCGACAAAGTTGTGAAGATTTACTAAAAAACCAATACATAATTATACGTTAAATATGTGGGTAGATCTAGTTAGTTCTGTGGTCTAATCAGGTTCTATCTTTAGTCAAGCCGATGGGCTATAAGATCAGATATGATCCCACATCTTATCTACCTAAGTATAAAGCTATCACATCTTGAAGCGTTCAAAGCTTAAACACTTGCACTATGTAGGTACATACTTCGTTCGTTTATACACGGTGCTCGCGATCATTGCGAGAGATTTTAATTATGCATTCTAGACATCAAAATAAACAAAAAATATTATGAGAACTAATGTTAAATTCCACAAACAATTTTTTTTTTCTTTAGACTTTTTAACTGCTGAGTACTTTTTAACATTTCCAATACTTATTATCATAACAACAATTTGTTTAAATTATTTTTTTTAGAGACAGGTTTTTTCGTCAAGTCTATTCTTATTTTTTGATTGTCAGTCAAAAGGTGTGGTAATATTAGAACACATTGTAGCAGCATTATAGGTAATCAAAAAGAAGTTTTATGACGAGTTACGTTGAAAAACTTATTTCGTAAAAAGGTTAGTTATCTTTGGAACCAAGCCGAATCCAGGAAATTTTATATAACATTAAATACTCTAAATAGGAAATCTTTCGGAATGTTCACGAGCACCGTGTATACAGAACACTTCGATGCGTCAAGAATAAATCTTATAGGAGGTACTTAAATATATCCCCAAATTAAATCAAAACATGAAAGCGAAACTGCGATCTGATTGATCATGAAAGGAAATATCAAGAAACATTGAATCGTGTGAGCACGTATCGCACTTTAAATAAGTAACATTCGGCAACTTGAAAGGGTGCTCCAAAATATACTTGGAAGAAGATATTTTGCTTTTGCTACACGCGTTCTTCTCTTTATAATGGTGGGACCGTGCGCGACGACAGCGCGACATGGCTAGGCACATTTGCATATGTCAAAGGAGAAATAAGTGAACAACGTAGTATGTAAATTGCTAGTAACTGGCCACCCTCCAGTAACTGGCCACCTCATATAAAAATGAACTCTATATACTTATAATTAGAATTAATTTTGGAAGAGGGAGAGTGATTGACATGACACATCGTTTTAAAAAGAATTCTATCTATAAACAAATGCAGTTCATTTTATATATGGTGTACAGTTACTGGAGAGTGGCCAGCTACTAGCAATTTACCCTATTTTTTTTTTATAATTTTACTATATTAGACAATTTTGGACGAGTGTCGTAGTGTCAATAACATGAACATTGTTGTTTTGAGTTAGATATGAGCCTTCTTGTCATTGAAACGGCGATGTGTTGCGTACCAAGACCCGCGAAATCATTTTTAAATCGGAGACGCAAAAGAAAAGCCTAGACTAGAGATTCAAGAAATTCGACTATATGAATTATATAATCAAAATTCGAGTGATTCGCCGACCTCTGTTACGGCGATGTCGTACAAAACAGCCGTGACCGTAAGCAGTTTTTTATTTCGATGCCGTTTCACAAGGACCCATCAAACAAAGTAATTCGCCATAATAGTACGGTGAAATCGTACATCATTTTACCCTAAACTCGCAAATCAAGTAACATCGCTGCATTTTTTGTATGTTGTTTAGACACCACAGGGCAGTATAAAACCACATTTTGCAAGCAAAAAAAAGTTGTGCTAGCTGCGTAGTACGTGAAAAACTGCGAAATTTACGGTCATTTTTTAGTTTCTGATTTTTATTACAAAAACCTTACGTTTTTGATATTATATGTTGTTAAACGTTTAAAGACTAATAAATTTCCAACAACTTGAGCTAACATGCATTGCCGTAGGTCTTAGAGTTTCAGAGATTCGAGACTTTAAAAAGTACTCTTTTTTGTAAGCTAGATAAAATGTTGTGTTTTGCTACCGTTTTCGGCTTAATATCGCCTCACCTAATTATGCTACGAAAAACATGCAATAATGACCTTTTAGCGCAATTAATATTATTTCGTTAAAAGGTAAAATCATGTCAGCAAACTTTGTAATTGAAAATAAAAACGCGAAATTCAAAAGGCAGTAGGACCGCTATTTAAGTTTTTCATACAAATTGCAAGTCGTGTTGCTAAGCTGCAATTTTAGTATATTATTTATAGGCCCTACAAGGACGTACAAAAATGCATATTACAAGAAAAACAAAAAAGGAATTTCGGCATAGGACGAAAAAAACTGAAAAAATATTTAAGGGTAAAATCAGGTCAGTGAACTTTGTAGTTGAAAGTATAAACGTGAAATTCAAAAGGCAGGAGGCCAGCTAAGTTTTTCATACAAATCGCAATTCGAGTTGCAAAGCTGCAATTTTGGTAAAGGAGAATGGGCAAAATTGTATGGACCCTGGTCTAAATAACCAATAACAACAAACTATATATTTTTGGAAAGGTTGTTTTGTACTCTACAATTTTTGTTTAGGCAGAGACGGTCTAACAGCTGTGAGAAAAAGTTATAACTAAAACAATAATTTACTAATGAGACATTTATTTCGTAATATTCACCTTTGAATATTATATGGACAACATACAATGAACCTTAAATGTATTTTTATATACATAAACAGAGTATCTTACGAAACTACGACATATTTGCGAAAATAAACACTTTACTAATTTATGACTTATTAGGAACGAGTAATAATGACGTTCACTAACTGTCAATCTCGAACACTTACGATAGTTAAATACTCTTTAACTCCCAGTTTTTAAGTGCTATAAAGTTTCTTCACACACATATTTGGAAGTTCCTGCCATAGTAAAAGTTACGGAGCGGTTAGTTTAGTTAACATAAGCTATCCAGAGGCATAACGTTTGTCGTTATTGGTTAATAGGCCAATTTTCCCACCCTCCTTATATAGGCCTTATAGATATATGCGAAAATGCATATTACAAGAAAAACAAAAAAATAATTTGGGCATAGGACGTAAAAAGCGGGAAAAAAATCGGACTTTTTTTAGTTTTTGACGTTTAACTAAAAATATATTATCTTTTTGATACTAATTGCTATGAAACTAAGAAAGAACATTAAATTTGAAAGGGTTTGAGCTACGTTGCATCACCGTTAGTTATATAGATTTTGAGATACGACATTTCAAAAAGTGCCCTTTTCTCAAAACATAAACAAATTTTAGGTTACGTTAAAGCTATTCACTAAATATTGGCAAAACGTTCGCGCTAAGAAAAAAAAAGTAATTGTTGATAATAACTATATTAAATTTGAAACAAATTGAGCTGATAACAATTATTGTAAGTCTTATAGTTGGGGGTATACGAGATACGAGGCTTCAAAACATGCATTTTTTTTCTTAACTTAATGAAGGGCACATTTTGAAATGTCGTATCTCTAAATCTACAATCTACATAACTTAGCTCAAATCCTTTCAAATTTAATATTCTTTTTAAATTTTGTAGCAATTAGTATCAAAAAGATAATAGTTTTTTACTGTTATCTTTTTTTTGACGTTTAATCTATAAATAATAGATTAAACGTCAAAAAGTAAAAGAAGTCCAATATTTTTTCAGTTTTTTTCGTACTATGCCGAAATTCCTTTTTAGGGTTCCGTAGCCAAAATGGCAAAAACGGAACCCTCATAGATTCGTCATGTCCGTCTGTCACAGCAGATTTACTCGGAAACTATAAATGTTACAGTAGGTAACGAAATTTGGTAGGGATATGTGTTGTATGAACCGCTACAGGATTATGATACTAAATTGTAAAAATGTTTAATTGGGCCCTCCATATATGTAACTGAGGGATAGAAATTTTTTTTTAGTTGTATATAAGCGGGTGGGGTATTAATAGAAAGGTATTTGAAAATGATATGCAGGTTTATAAATCTTATTTTTATTTAAGCAAATCGTTTTCGAGATATCAGCTCTCAAAGTCTGAAAAATGTGTCCTTCCCTCTATTTTTTAAACTACGCTATATAAAATTTAAAAAAAAAAATGTTATGCACATTAATAAACTCTTTCAAGAATTTTTGTTTTGATTAAATTATCTCCGATAGTTTTTGAGGTAGGTTGATTTAACTGTATTTTTTTAATAATAAATTGATAATAGTACGGAACCCTTCGCGCGCGAGTCCAACTCGCACTTGGCCGGTTTTTTGTTTTTCTTGTAATATGCATTTTTGTACGTCCTTATAGGGCCTATAAATAATATACTAAAATTGCAGCTTTGCAACACGACTTGCAATTTAGTATGAAAAACTTAAATAGCGGTCCTACTGCCTTTTGAATTTCGCGTTTTTATTTTCAATTATAGCTCGAGAAATATAAATTGAATGTTTATTTTTACTATAATGTAGGTAGAAAATTACCAATTTATATTTCACGAACTATATACATACAAAGTTTGCTGACATGATTTTATCTTTTAACGAAATAATATTAAGTGCGCTATAAGGTCATTAAGCATAATTAGGTGAGGCAATATATTAAGCCGAAAAC